>CM062816.1:1180491086-1180765642 GCA_031772625.1 Pinus tabuliformis
CTGCTCTATCAAGAATGGTGGATCAGTCTCACAGGTGTCATGAGTTATAACTTGATCTTCTATGACTGGTGGATTAACCATGTGAGAATCAACCTGATCATTAATTTCCATTTTATCCAGGTCACCTTCAATTAGCCATTTTTCAATGGAACAAAGGACCTCATAATAAGATGGAGCTTCATGCAGTAGATAGGGAGGCTTATGATCTGTTGACGTTTCCTTGTTTCTTTCATCCTCTTACTGATGCTGAAGTTTATGTACCTGTATTTTTTAGCATCCATATTGGTAGAGTGTTCATCCTTCATAGCACTGACTTCCTTAGCATCATTTTCCTCCATGGTCAATAACTCATTCTGAAGACATATCTAACCAGCTTCCATATTTTTATTACTTTGTCATTATCTGATTTTATGGTCATCAAGCAATGTTGCATAGAGTTTATCTCTTTCTCATGATTTTCTAACTGAGTATTATAATCGAATCTCATGATGGTCATTTCTTCATCCATAGTTGAAAACTTGTTCTGAATCGCACTTACTTCCTCCTCATAACTTGCTTCCATGGCAGTGACTTGATTTGAATGATTGAATTCCATGATCGTCATATTTTCCTCTAGGGCTAAT
Organism: Pinus tabuliformis; assembly: GCA_031772625.1. Taxonomy (NCBI): domain Eukaryota; kingdom Viridiplantae; phylum Streptophyta; class Pinopsida; order Pinales; family Pinaceae; genus Pinus; species Pinus tabuliformis. The sequence continues at coordinate 1,180,491,710 of CM062816.1, forward strand.
AACTTGTTTTGCATAGAATTAATTTCCCTGTCATGATTAGCTTTCATGGTTTCCATTTCCTTAGCATACTGACTTTTCATGTCTGTTACGTGATCAGACTGTTTAATTCTCATGATTTCCATCTCCTTATCACGTTTTTCCAGGTGGGTCTATAAAGTTTTCATATCCTTGACGTAATCAGTGACATTTTTTTCTTAATTAAGCTCCATATTTTTTACCAGCCGCATTAGTTCTTCTATAATTTGCTTATGATTTTCCCTTTCATTGTTGACATTGATTTGACAACTTATCCCTATTTTCCCACTGTCATGGATTTGATTTGCAATGGTACAAGTGGATATCACATTCTGATATGGAGAATTGTCTTGAAATCTTTCATCGATTGCTGGATCCTTCACAAGATTACTTTCATCCTATTGCATAATTTTAGGGGCACAAGGCAAGCTACCTTGATAACCATATCTATCTTTAAAAGCATTGACGATGTCTTGTAAAGAAGCCAAAGAATCTCCAGGACAATTATTAAACCAATTCAAAGCATCACCTTCTAAAGAAAAGGCAAAAAGATGCATTTTGACATCTTCATGATCATACTGGGTAGAACGACAATATCTGAGTAATGGATGAGTAAACCTGCATAGATGCTTTCTAACAGTGACTGAATCACCACCCGAGAACAAAGACAATTTATGAATGGACACTTTCGGAATATCATGGAGAACATCAGTAAAATGAAACGGGGTAAACGAATCACCCATGATGAATTGCCTGAACAAATAATGAGGGACCAAATGGATGATAGAGAGAGACCCTTGTTCAAGAAAATCAAGAGATCCACAAGAAGCGAGCTTCTAGTAGAAATTTTTGTAAGAAATGAAAGGAGTGGAGTTGCCACTTGAACATGAATCTAACTCTAGGATCCAAAAGACAACAAACAACCAGATATAAAGGGGGGCTTTTTGTCTGAGAAATAATAAATGGAAGAAGTGGAGTTGCCACCCAAACAAGAAACAAACCAAAATGTCCAGGTGCTAAAGGTGCAGATGAAACGATAAATGAGATGACGAGAGATAGGGCGATGAAAATATCAAATGACGTCAGGAAATGTTGTGTCGATTGACTGGCTAATGAATAGCAGAAAATATGAGATTATTAAAACAATGTCAAGAAACCAAGAACAAAAAAACTCTATCCCTGACAGCGGTGCCAAAAATGTTGTTGCGCAAAGTGTCTAGGCACCGCGACAACGCTCAAAGCAAGGGCTGTCACTCTCGATCCTTACTCACTCTGTTTAGACTCTCTCCTAGGCAAGTCAAGGGGGTTAGTCCCTAAGAAAATGGATGAGGATAGCCTGTGAAAAACAGACTCTAGGAGATTTTAATGATGGACAACTCTATGAACTGTAAATGGATTTTGATTAAATCAAATGAATAGAATAAAAGCTAATATAACCAAGACACGACCACAATATATAAATAATTATAGACCAGTGCCTTTAATATTTGAATTAACCATCAACCAAATAAAACAAGTTATCCAGAACAAATTTTCAATATGTGACGAATAATGACAATCATGAATAATCAATATAAGCACCCAACAATGTGACATGCAAAGGATTCCAGATCTAAAATGATTATCATTAATGACCAAGATTTAGAATTAATTAATTTTCTCCAACAGTCAATATAACTTCAAACATTTATCGTACTTTGACCATAGGAAAATCATAAAAATGCATTGAATGACCAAATAACACCGAGGAACTTTAGTTTAATTTTTTTTTTTATTATTCCCTAGGAACTTAATTTGATGTGAAAAATAAGGAGAATAGATCAAACGGTTAAAAAATCGAAATTTTTAATGGGCCATAGGCCACATTAAAATTTTTAATGTTTAAGCGAAAACCCCTCAAGTTATTTCATTTTCCTTAAAAAATATAAAAAAAAATAAAATAATAAATGAATAAATAAAAATAAAAATTTAAAATTATTTTTAAATGTTTAGGATTTTTAGGTTTTCTCAAAAATGTTATGAAATTTTAAATTCATAATTATTTTTTAAAAATGTTTTTAGATTTTTTTAAACTTCAAATATATTTTTAATTTTTGAAAATATTTTTAGATTTTTTTTTTAAATGTTTTAAAATGGATAAAAATGTTTTAGATTTTTTTTTTCTTTATTTTTTTAATGTTTTTAGATTTATATTTTTTAAATGTTTTTTTTTTTAGATTTTAGAATTTAAAATTTTTAGGATTTTAGATTTTTTTTTTTTAAATTTAATAAAATCAAACTAAAAAATATAAAATCGAATTTAAGAATTAAACGGAGCCTAACCTAAATCTAAAACCAAAAATAAAAAAGGAGTACCTACGCTAATTATAACCATATACAAACTTAAAAGTAAATTAAAAAAAAAAAGAATTAACAAAAGTAAAACCTAACCAAACTAAACACATACATAGAATAGAAAAGAAAATCAAATTTTTTGTTTTGTTTTGGCAGCTACAGGTGAGATGGAGGGAGTTGGACGGCGGCGGAAAGAGAGAGATTGCAGAAGAGAGATGACTCTGTGTGGAGGGGGTTTGCAGGACGATGGGAGAACTCGACAGAGGAGCTGAGTGATGGAGGAGAGGTAGCAAGAGGACTGAGGGCTACGAGTTTTGGAGTTATGGAGAACGCAAGAAGGGAGCCACGGTTTAGCTAAGGGTTTAGGCGGCTGTGGAAAACAAATGGGCAGCGTTGGATGTGCGGTTTGGATACGCAGCAAGGGAGATAGCACATGGATGGTGGCTGCGGAGATGATAGCAGGAAGTGGATTTATGCAGAAGGAGAGCTGCTTGGAGGGAGGAAGGGCTATGGGCTTACTGATCTGCGGCCTTGGTGTATGTGTTTGCAGGTGGAGCTGGAGCAGCGATGGAGTGGAAGGTTGTGAGGGAGGATAGCTATGGCAGTGAGGAAATTGAACGGAAGGAAGAAGGAATGAAGGAGAAAAACGCAGGTCAGAAAAACACTGAGAGGGAAGCTGCAAGTGGAAGGCTATACGCAGGTTTGCAGGTGCAGCGTTTGAGGAGTTGCACGCAAAGGGAAAGGCAGTCTTTTGCAGGCAGCGTATGGGTGGCTAGAGGCCAGAGGAAGAGCTAGAGGCAGGACAACGTATTTTTTATTTACTTTTATTTTGCTTGCAGGTTTAAGGTCAGAGTTTGTTTGCTATGTATGTAGGTTTGTTGGAGCAGAAGCTTGGACTTGAGCAGAAGATAGAGGAAAAACTTCAAGCAAACAAAATTTTCCAGATCCTAAAAGAAAAATTTAAAACTCAGATAAAAAAAATTGAAATTTTTCCAGAAAACCACAGGCAGCAAAAGAAATGCTTCCAGAAACTTAAAATAAACCCAAGAAAACAAATTTCACACTAATGTGTTTTAATGCCTCATATTTATGAGTGAAACCCCGGTGAAATTATTTCCAGATTCAAGAAAAGAATATAAAACCATGGACTACAAAATTCTTTTGAGTAAAATCCTTACAAAAGGATATTGATGAACCCCATAGATCCAGATCTTACCCTCCAGGGCCTAGATCTGGACTCTACACGGTTTTCTCCTTCATATCTGTAGCTGCAATACAACAAGAAACACCCAAATGATATATACAATGACCCAACAAAAAACCCAAGTCAGAAAACTAAAATTAATTACAGATTTATATACATGAATGGAAGATCTATCAGATCTAGGGAGTGTGAGTCCTACTCTGCTCCCAGATCTGATAATCTGAGGCACTCAACAGCCAGATCTAACGATTTAGCACAAAAAATTTTAATTTTTTGAATTTTAGAGGAGGTACTGAGCTCAAACCCCTTCATGCATCATCCATAAAAAAAAAAAAAAAAAAAAAAAATAATAATAATAATATATATAAATAAATAAAAATTATGATAAGCCCGGGATCAAATTTAAGCTGGGCTCTTCAGAAAACATGGATTGAGAGTTGGTTGGTTCAACCGAGAACTTCCCCAAACGCCCGATGATTTAATAATCAAGGATTTCCTGCAAAAACTCAATTTAACCATCAACATAGAGTGAGAAAACGATAATAAAATTCAGATAAATAGATATACCTGCTATTATAGTCAAAACTTAAATTACCATTCAAACCCCAACGACTGAGCAAGATACCTGTACTCAAATCACTCTTCAAAAAACTATCATCAATGGATAAAAAGAAATCTATGCATGAAAATGACACATCTTACAGTATTTCCACGAAGAGTAACACCAGCAGAAATTAACCCCAAAGTCTTTCTTTATTGTTCATAAAAAGATTACAAGAGAGTTTTTCGCTTAATACATGATCAAAAGATAGAATGATACTCACTGACAAATTGTTGGCATTATGACATAGGTTTGGCGCTATGACACAGGTGTTGTCCTTGATGGCAACTCACTCAAATGACAAATCACAGTTCAAGCTCTCAGAATGAAGGAAAAAGATATGTATGCAGGTTCCTCTTAACCAAATCGCGTATACACGCAGGATCGGCGATCAAAAGGCGCGTATATGTATGCACGCACTTTCATGCAAGAAAAAGCGCGTACATGTGGGAAAACTTATTTTTTGGTCCATGGTATTTAGTCCTTGGCATTTGGACCTATGGTTTTGAACCATGGTATCTTGTCCTAAGTGTTGAACCCAGGTATTAGGTCCATGTATTGATTCTCTATGGTTTTGGACCATGGTATTGAATAAGGCCTAAGACTATAAAAGGGGAAGGAGATCATTAGGCAAATGCATTCACTCAATCATTGAATATCTGATGAAAAGCAAGATCTAGAATGCTGGTCATTTGGTAATTGTGCATAGTTGGATCTGAATCAAAGAGGAACCCGAGCGCTAGAAGAAGGATAAGTTCTATTGATGGGTCAAGATCTTAAGGCTTGAATAGTAGTATCTTTGTGTGATTTTGATCTGTTATATTTGCCGCATGACTTGATCTATAAATCTGATAATTTGGGTATAACTGATGTCTAAATAGGTGAAAAGGGTAAATTATCTTTTATAGATCTGTACGCAGGTTCAGCGCAGTGGAGGCGCGTATACACATTGGTTCATTAATTCAAAACAGCATATACGTAGGTTGGCCTTAATACATCAGCGTATACACACAGGTTCTGCATATTGAAGCAGCGTACGTCTCATGAAATATGTTTTAGCTACTTCTGTTTATTGTTCCAGTGTTCTGGGTTCAGGATTGGTTCTGGTTACTATTACTGTATTCTAGTTACAGCTTTCTGAGAAGTGATTGGTTGATTCAGTATTGGTTTGTACAAAGGAGATTGGTTGATGCAGATATACTTGATGTTTGATTGATGTTATTCATGGATCCAGTCTGAAAATTTATGAAACGTGGTCCCTGGAAGAAAAGAGAAGGTTGTATCCTTCTGTAGGTCAGCACCGACGTACTAGTACCTCAACTAGTACAAGAGCTAAGGGGGTTGTATCTCCCTTCCAGGAGAAGCTGGAGAACGAGAGAATGTTGTAGCCTTCTGCAGGTAGCAGCCTGCGTACTGGTAGAAGACTGTACCAGTACAGAAACATTGTAAAAAGAAGTTTCTAATTAAAATAAGATAGAGACGAATTGCAGCAGGTGGTTTTCACCCACATTGGGTTTCCACCTTATATCTTGTGTTCTTATGTGTGACTGCCTGTTCTGTTTTACTGTTCCTGGTTACTGTTTATATGGTTTGATGCACAGATTAATGATCAACATCTGAAGAATAATTTAAATTACAAGTTTGTTGGTTATACGCTAGTTTCCTTAACTGCAATTGCGTACATACGCGGTTTTTACTAACTGAAGTAGCGTATACAAATCTGATTGTGAAATGAAAAATAATTGACCTGATAATATTGATTCACCCCCCCCCCCCCCTCTCAGTATTATTTCCAACAATTGGTATCAGAGCAGGTCCTTTAGAAGAAGCTTGATCGCTTGAAGGAAGATCTATCATCATGAGCAACTACGAAAAGGAGGCATCTATTAGGCCACCAATCTTTGATGGAAGCAACTTCATCTATTGGAAGGTAAGAATCACAACCTATCTTCAATCTCTTGGTACAAAAGTTTGGGATATCGTGGAAACAGGGTACACATTTCCATCAGCAACTCCTACAGATACGGTTGGTAAGAAGCAGTATGAAACAAATGCAAAGGCTATCAATACTCTATTAGGGAGTTTATCTCAATCAGAATTCATCAAGGTTATGCAGCTCAAAACCGAAAAAGAAATATGGGACAAGATCATTCTGAGCTATGAAGGAGATGATCAGGTAAAACGTGAAAAACTATAAACTCTCAGAATTCAATATGAAAATCTCAGAATTCACAATGATGAAAGTGTGGCTAATTATTTCTCACGTATATGAGATTGTTAATCGTATGAAAAACTTGGGTGAAGAAATAAAAGAAGTTACTTTGGTTGAAAAGGTTCTAAGATCTTTGTCTTCTAAGTTTGAATCAAAAGTTTCTGCCATAGAAGAAAAGTAGAATCTACAGAGCATTACCATGTCACAGCTGCACGAAATCCTAACTGCTTTTGAAATGAGAAAAGGGGGACCATCAGACATGAGAGAATCTACATTAAAAGCCTTAGGAAAAGGAGAATACAATGAGTCAGGACATATCTCAGAAGGAGAGGAAGAATCAAACTTTGTCAAGAACCTTCAACGGGGTTTTGGAAGATTTAGAGGTAATCTACCTTTTAAATGCTTTGCTTGTGGAAGAGTCAGTCACTATGCAGCCAAGTGTCCTCATAAAGATAAGCTTGACAAAGGTAAGGAACCAGTTAGATGGAACAGAAAACAAAATGTAAGTAAGAAGAGCTATTATACACATGAAGACAGTGATGGATTCTCAAATAGTGATGAAGATGAACAATGTAATGATTATAGACTTTTGATGGCTTTTGAAGATGATGATTTCTTGGATGCTATAGATGAAGAAGGTCTTTATGAAGAAATTTCTAAACTTAAAATTTGTTTAGAAGAAAAGAATATGATTATAGATACTCTGACATTCCAACTTGCTGAAAAGGAAAAACACAATGAAAAGTTAGAATGTGAAATTGTGGGACTTCGAAAAGATATTGAGAAAATAAAAGCTCTTAATCTTAGATTTTCTAAAGGATTTGAAACTTTAGATGAGATTATCAAAGTGCAGCGTTCTCCTCTAATCAAGACAGGTCTTGGATATACTGAAGAAGCATCTCAAGCACAGAAGCCATCCACCTCCAAAAGTTATCTTGATGCAGCAAGGAGAAGTGAACAGGTTGACAATCGATAGCAAAGGCATAATGCAGATCACCAGGTAAATCAAGTACAATTTACTTCAAGAATGAACAGAGATCACCAAGTAAATCAGGGGCAATCTACTTCAAGAATGAACAGAAGCTACAACCAACCGCAGGTAAATCATTCTCAATTTGCCTCAAGAATGTATGTCAATGGAAACTACAATCATTTGGTCGGTAGGTTTGATAATCGCAGGAATTTCTTCAATGGCCAATGTTTCTCTTGTCATAACTTTGGACGCAAAGTTTCTCAATGTGTTGCCTACAAGATCATCTTGACTAGAGAAGCTCAAAAATAAAGGAGTATGACTGGGATCATGAAAAGGACCTACAATAACTTTTCTGCTCTTGAAAATGAAATAGAATGTTCTATTTGTAACAACTTCGGTCATGAAGATTCTGAATGCAGGAGTAGGTTTCGACAAACAAATCAGAAGGAACAAGCTTCATTGAGTCCCAAAACATGGAGAAAGAAAGAACCACAACCAGAAAGATGTGGTATAGCCTTATATGCGAAAGGGCAGGAAAATCAGTGGTACATCGACAGTGGATGCTCGAAACATATGACAGGTGATAAAGAAAAACTTCAATCATATAGTGTCTTAGAAAAAGAAAGGAAGGTCTCATTTGGAAATGACACCCCTGCACTTATAAAAGGTAAAGGTTCTGTTCTTTTGAAAGAAAAGTTCAAAGCTGGAAATGTTATGTATGTTGATGGTTTAAAGCATAATCTATTGAGTGTCAGTCAAATGTGTGATCAAGGAAATGAGGTAATATTTCGATCAAATGGATGTATTGTTCGTGAGCTTGATACAAGAGAAACAGTGATCAAAGGCATAAGAACTCCAAATAACTTATACATACTCAAGGGAGGACAACAATGCTATCTAAGCAAGAATGATGAACATTGGCTATGGCACAGAAGATTGGGGCATATAAGCTTCTCTCAGATGAGGAAAGCATGCAACTATCAGGCGGTTTGTGATCTCCCTGACATCAGAATTCCAGAAAATACAATATGAAAATCATGTCAGTTTGGTAAGAAAACCAGAACTAATTTCCCTAAGAAGGAAGGATCGGCTAGTAGGCCACTTGAACTTTTCCATACTGAGTTATGTGGTCCATCAAGGAAAAAGTCACCTCGTGGAGAGGAATACTTTATATTATTCATTGACGACTTTTCCAGGATGTGTTGGATAGGACTTCTAAAGCATAAAGATGAAGCGTTCAAAAAGTTCAAAGCTTTCAAAGCCTTGGTTGAAAATGAATCAGATCGCAGAATCAAATGCCTCAGGTCTAATCAAGGAGGGGAATTTACCTCGGATGAATTTTTTGATTTTTGTGTAGAACATGGAATAAGAAGAGAATTCTCTATTGCAAGGACTCCTCAGCAAAATGGAGTAGTGTAAAGGATGAATAGAACGGTTCAACAAATGGATCGTGCTATGCTTGATGAGTCTGGAACTCTCACAACCTTCTGGGGTGAAGCTGCATTTGCTTCCGTTACCATTCTCAACAAAACAAATGTCTGAGTGAACATCACTCAAACTCCTCATGAACTGTGGTATGGTAAGACTCCTACGGTAAAATACTTCAAAATTTTTGGAAGCAAATGTTACATCAAAAGAACTGATGAAAACCTTGGCAAGTTTGAACCTATAGCAGATGAAGGAATTCTCCTTGGCTACTCTTCCCGAAGCAAAGGATATAAGTGTTACAATAAAAGACTTGGAAAAATTGTTGAAAGTATTGATGTAGTGGTTGATGAAGCAGGAAACAATCCAAGGCAGGTAAAATCCGAAGATTTCGAAGATGATGAGGACTATCCTTCAACATCAAATCAGACTAATGATGAAGAAGAAACCTATGAGGCACCAAAAGAACAGATAAGGGTAGAAGAAAAGACTCCATCCAGGTACGTCCAGAAGAATCATCCAGAAACTCAAATTTTGGGGCAGAAAGAGGCATGTGTTCAAACAAGAAGAACTATTTTAGAAGCTTCAAGCTATCTAGCATTGCTCTCCTCCATTGAACCACGAAATGTAAGTGAAGCATGCAAAGATGAATGCTGGGTCAAGGCCATGAATGAAGAACTTGAGTAGATTGAAAAGAATAACACTTGGGAGTTGGTTCCTAGACCAAATGACAAGAATGTTATAGGGACAAAATGGATACTCAAAAACAAGCTAAATGAAAATGGAGATGTTATTAGAAACAAGGCCAGACTTGTTTGTAAAGGGTATGCTCAACAAGAAGATATAGACTTTGAAGAAACTTTTGCACCAGTTGCCAGACTAGAAGCGATAAGAATGTTTCTTGCTCTTTCTAGCTTTCAGAAGTTCAAAGTATATCAAATGGACATGAAATCTGCCTTTCTGAATGGAGACTTGGAAGAAGAAGTGTATATTGAGCAACCAGATGGGTTTATCTTTGGAAATGATCCAAAACTTGTATGCAGACTCAAATATGCTCTCTATGGCCTTAAACAGGCTCCAAGGGCTTGGTATTATCATTTGGATAAGTACCTCCATCAACAAGGTTTTCCAAAAGGATAAACAGATAGCAATCTATATATAAAAATTGACAATGATAAGTTGCTAATACTTGTTGTGTATGTTGATGATATCATCTTTGGTAGCAATGAAGAAGACATGAGTCAAAACTTTGACTTGGTGAAGCAAAAAGAATTTGAAATGTCCCTGCTTTGTGAGCTCACATATTTTCTTGGTTTACAAGTCCAACAAAACAAAGATGGTATTTTTCTATCACAAACCAAGTACCTCAAGCAGATCTTGAAGAAATATGGGATGGAGGATTTGAAATTAGTATGTACCCCTATGGTAACAGGATGCAACCTCAGCGCAAATGATGAATCAGCAGCAGTACATCAACCAACCTATAGATCCATGATTGGTAGTCTGCTCTATCTAACAGGTACCCGACCAGACATCATGCATGCAGTGGGAATAGTTGGAAGATTTCAGGCAAATCCAAAGGAAACTCATCTTCAGGCAGTTAACAAAATTTTCAAGTATCTTCAAGGAACTCAAAACTATGGCTTATGGTATCCTCGAGATACAGATCTCACACTTCATGCATATACAGATGCAGATTGGGCAGGAAGCGTGGATGACAGAAAAAGAACTAGTGGTGGTGCATTCTTTATGGGTTCCAGATTAGTATCTTAGTTCAGCAAGAAACAAAGTTCAATTGCATTATCTACAGCTGAAGCAGAATATGTGGTTGCTGCATCTTGCTACACACAACTCCTTTGAATGATGCAAACATTGCAAGACATTCAAATCACTTGTACTCCACCTATCTCCATTTTTTGCGATAATACAAGTGCAATTAGTATTTCAAAGAATTCAGTCATGCATTCAAAGACCAAGCACATACCTATCAAATATCATTTTCTCCGGGAACAAGTGCTTGAAAAAAAGGTCAAATTGAAGTATGTCCCCTCCAAAGAACAAGTTGCTGATATACTCACCAAACCACAACCCAGGGAGACATTTGAATACCTCAAACAGAAGCTCGGAGTAGTTGATGAATCATCTTGCTGTTGAAATTATCTGTTTCAGAGAACAATGGTTGTACGCAAGTTTCATGAAGCGTATCCGTGTACATATGCAGGTTTCTGTGGATACAGTCGCGTATATGTTGGGTTGAAGAAAATCAGTGGGGCCAAACTCAGGATGAAAAGAGTCTGATATGGGTCTGACAGAGACCATTTGGCACAGGTTCAGGGGGAGCATATACTTCTAATAATGCATTGTTGGCATTATCTTAGAAGATCTTGGTTCAATTTCACAGTTGTTTTTGTTTCAGGTGGAACAGGTGCAGAGGGAGATCATGGTTGCCGGTCTGAATGATGATTGACAAATGCTGCTAATTGCTGATGACTATCATAGTCTTGTCTTAGATATTTAGTCTCTATGTCATGTATTTCTTTTATTATCAAGGTCATGTAACGGCCTATGTTGGTTTCCCCACTATGCCTAGGATGGATGATGTAATATTCTTGTTTTATCATGTGTAAACTTTTGGTGTATCCCCACTTGGTCGGGAGATGGATGTATGTGTATAGTCTTTGGTGATAGGAAGGTCATTTATGATGTATAAAGTCATGTTTCTTCTTGTAGAACATCTTTTTGCAGACCTTGCCTACAGTTAGGGGGAGCATGGACAGCACAACAGAGTAGAGATTTCAGCATGTACTCAGGGGGAGCATGGACAGCACAGCAGAGTAGAGATTTCAGCATGTACTCAGGGGGAGCATAACCCTTTTCCCTTGATGACAAAGGGGGGGAATGACTTTGAGTGAATTGGGGTTGCCATCAAGTCCAAAGGGGGAGATTGTTGGCATTATGACACAGGTTTGGCACTATGACACAGGTGTTGTCCTTGATGGCAACTCACTCAAATGACAGATCATAGTTCAGGCTCTCAGAATGAAGGAAAAAGATATATATGTAGGTTCCTCTTAACCAAATCGCATACACGCGGGATCGACGATCAAAAGGCGCGTATACTTATGCACGCACTTTCATGCAAGAAAAAGTGCGTGCATGTGGGAAAACTTATTTTTTGGTCCATGGTATTTAGTCCTTGGCATTTGGACCTATGGTTTTGGACCATGGTATCTCGTCCGAAGTGTTGAACCCAGGTATTGGGTCCATGGTATTGATTCTCTATGGTTTTGGACCATGGTATTAAGTAAGGTCTAAGACTATAAAAGGGGAAGGAGATGATTAGGCAAAGGCATTCACTCAATCATTGAATATCTGATGAAAAGCAAGATCTAGAATACTGGTCATTGGGTAATTGTGCATAGCTGGATCTGAATCAAGGAGGAACCTGAGCGCTAGAAGAAGGATAAGTTCTATTGATGGGTTAAGATCTTAAGGCTTGAATAGTAGTATCTTTGTGTGATTTTGATCTGTTATATTTGGCGCATGACTTGATCTATAAATCTGATAATCTGGGTATATCTGATGTCTAAATAAGTGAAAAGGGTAAATTATCTTTTATAGATCTGTACGCAGGTTTGACGCAGCAAAGGCACGTATACACACTGGTTCATTAATTCAAAACAACGTATACGCAGGTTGGCCTTAATACATCAGCGTATGCACGCAGGTTCTGCATATTGAAGCAGCGTATGTCTCACGAAATATGTTTTAGCTACTTATGTTTATTGTTGCAGTGTTCTGGGTTCAGGATTGGTTCTGGTTACTGTTACTGTATTCTGGTTACAGCTTTCTGAGAAGTGATTGGTTGATTCAGTATTGGTTTGTACAAAGGAGATTGGTTAATTCAGATATAATTGATGTTTGATTGATGTTATTCACGGATCCAGTCTGAAAATTTATGAAACGTGGTCCCTGGAAGAAAAGAGAAGGTTGTGGCCTTCTGTAGGTCAACACCTACGTACTAGTACCTCAGCTAGTACAAGAGCTAAGGTGGTTGTAGCTCCCTTCCAGGAGAAGCTGGAGAACGAGAGAAGGTTGTAGCCTTCTGCAGGTAGCAGCTTGCGTACTAGTATAAGGCTGTACCAGTACAGAAACATTGTAAAAAGAAGTTTCTAATTAAAAGAAGATAGAGACGAATTGCAGCAGGTGGTTTTCACCCACATTGGGTTTCCACCTTATATCTTGTGTTCTTATGTGTGACTGTATGTTCTGTTTTATTGTTCTTGGTTACTGTTTATATGGTTTGATGCACAGATTAATGATCAACATCTGAAGAATAATTTAATTTACAAGTCTGCTGGTTATACACTAGTTTCCTTAACTGCAATTGCGTACATACACGGTTTTTACTAACTGAAGTAGCGTATACAAATATGATTGTGAAATAAAAAATAATTGACCTGATAAAACTGATTCACCCCCCCCCCCCCCCTCTCAGTATTATTTCCAACACAAATGACCTCCTATTTAAAGATAAATCCTCCAACGGCTAGTTCGAGTGATCCTTGTAAAAGCAATCTCGACCATTGATGAGGATCAAAATTTATTTTAATCTCATCCGTCGAAATTTTAAATATTGAAGAAATTTCGAATTTTTCAATTAAATGAATTTTAATTAATTCAAAAATTAAAATTTTGAATTAATTTCCTCAAAATTTTGACTTTGACTTAGCCCCAAGGACCAAAGGCATAAAATTTAGCAAAATAATCAATTAACCTTAGTCCCTAGACCTCTTAAAGTTTAATTTTTTAAAGGACCCACGAATTTTGCCTTTGAAAAATTTAAATTCACTTAGGACCTAGAATTAATCAAATTTCTGGCTTAGGATTTTAATTAATTTTGGTCAAAAAATTTAATTAATTAACCTATGAGGGGATAAATTATTTTTCTAACCCTCAAGACACTTTACATCATGATTTTTACATTTTTTACATCTCAAGGGAAAAAACCCATTTACACAAGACCCTCACAGACTACCTAGTTCTGCGACATAAATATAATCTAGCAAATCAAGCAATTTGTAATAAAATAACCTAACCAAATAGTTAGGATTATTCCCAAATCACTTTTACATAGACTCAATCTAGAACACCAGGACTCCCCTAAGATCCCAGTGACAAAATCCATTCCGGCTTTGGGGTAAGGGTGAAGGAAAACTTTGACGACCATCCGAGAATGGATTAATGAGACAAAAAACGTCCCAGAATATAGATCGTCACCAGAAAATTAGGTGTACCTAGGTGATTACATACACGACACAGATCTGCTGAGATTATTTACATTATACACATGCAGACTGGGTTTACAACATAACATGATGATCAGGCTTATGATGATAGTTGGACGACACGAACACTTCGTTCAGGTGCTATCCCCTTTTGCAAAAACAGGGGGTGTACTGCTATGGGTCATTGACACGTAGTGGTCAACAAGTGTCTAGCCAATTTAATGTCTTAAATTGCTCTACATAAATTATCAATCCGGGTATCGTAAACTGATGAAGTGTGGTGCACTATATGTGCTTAGTTAACCTTTCTCTTACTTCATTGTTTTATAGTTTATGTTGTTTTTGGGGTTTTGTTCTTGTTAGTTTTCTAAAGTGTTTAATGCAAATGGAAATCCTATTCTAAGGTCTTAAGAATACTTTTAAAGAACAAGTATGGATAAAGATTTCAAGACAAGGCCTATGTCCCTAATGGTAACTTCCAAAACTTAGCACTTCAAAAGAACTTAAAACATGTTATTGATGGAGTTAGTATTTAAACAAAAGTGTAAATATACAACTAGTTCAATCAAAATAAAATGCAATAACCAAACAATGAGCTAATGACTATGAGACCCAGTATCCTTGCTGCTTCAACAAAAGGAAAAGATGATTCTATCATGTCATTAGTTCAATCAAAATAAAATGCAATAACCAAACAATGAGCTAGTGACTATGAGACCCAGTATCCTTGCTGCTTCAGCAAAAGGACAAGATGATTCTATCATGTCATTAGTTCAATCAAAATAAAATGCAATAACCAAACAATGAGCTAGTGACTATGAGACCCAGTATCCTTGCTGCTTCAGCAAAAGGACAAGATGATTCTATCATGTCATTAGTCATTAAAAGGCTATGTGCATCACTAATCTACAATCAACTTGAAAGCAATTTATGTACAGCTAATATACATAAGCACAACAAAATTAAATGACAACTATACAAGGCAGGGGCCCTCTGCCACCTATGAAATCAAAGCAAAATTGAACACACTTGCATGAATTAAAATTGCATGAATGAAAAATCTAATCTATCAAACTTGAAAGCAATTAAATAACATAATGAAATCAAAGCAATATTTACAAAATGAAATCTACTCTACCTTACATTCTACAAAGCAATATTTACAAAATGAAATCTACTCTACCTTACATTCTACAAAGCAATATTTACAAAATGAAATCTATTGTACCTTACATTCTAATATGCTCCATGACATCTACTTCACATCTCCTTCCATGTTGAAAACATCAAAGCTTTATTCAAATTCTTCAAAAGTACAAAGTACAACAAAGTTCTCCAAAGCTTTCAAAAGCCATCAAGGAAGAACTACAAACTTAAGAACTAGGGACTAAAAGACTAACAAATGAAGGAGAGAGATCTCCTATTTATACAAAAAGATGAGAGCCATCTCATTAATGATAGTCCATGAATCTCTCCCTCTACCTCTAGAGTCCTAATCAAAATAGGAACTGATAAGACACATGTCTTTTTAGAGTTACAATATAATTAGGAGATGTGACACATATCCTCATGATCCCATGATTCTTTCCAACCAAATTCGAATTTGGCCTTAGAGTGCCACATAAGGGTCTTCTAGAAGTCTCCTTTCAACCTACACATGTCAACAACCTCAACCCATTTGTTAGGTATAAGCATATGCACATTATTTTCTAATGTTTAACCACAAATTCACTTAAAAGGCTTAGAAATAATAAAGATTGGAAAAACATAAAGGTGGCCCAATGATAATGAAAGTGGGATGAATGTGGTGACATAGTAGTGAAATGGAGGTGATATAATGGACATAATAGTGAAAGTGTAATGGAAATGAATGACATTTTCAAGACTCAACATACCCCCCAACTGAAGCTATTGCATGTCCTCATGCAATATATATTACATTAACTCTTTTGATCCTTGAGCTTTGGCTTAACTTTGCATGATATCATTTGATAACTTCATATTTCTGCAAAGTGTTTCACTTGAATTGCAACATGGTTGGTTCTTGTGTTACAACCTTTTTTTTTTTGCCTTCTATTTTGATCTTTGAAATTTGCATAATGATATTTTGATTATTGTTGCAAAGTATATCTTTATTGGATTGCATGATGGTTGGTTCTTGTGTGACAACCATGATTTTGTTTGTATCCAATTTATCCTTTAAGCACTTTTTCAAAAGCCATTGTATGCTCATAATAGCAATGTAATAATTAATATATGTTGTAAGTATGTGAGCTCTTGAATATGATATGGACATGGCAAGATATGAATATGAATGTATCCCCCCCCCCCCCAACTGATGGTATTGGCAATTTTATGAAATGAGGAAGAGAAATGTTTTTCCAACAATTATCATTCTAGCTTTTTATGGAATTCTATGGTCAAAAGTTAGAAAATGACGTGCCTTCACTTACCCTTTGGAATGGATGAGTTGTATGTGTGGTGGCTGAAAAATTCTGATCATATTCTTCTTCAAGTGGCTGAACAAGAGGATTCATGGATAGAGAGATAAGATGACTGTTTATTGCTTCTACTAAAACTTGCTGAATCTGCCCCAAAATGCTGAAAATAATAGTCTTCACGTCTTCAAAACTCATTGGCACAATTCCTACTATGTGAAAATATGTTCTGATGTCGAACATAGTAGGAAATTGTTGGCTTAGTGGCCATTAATGGATGCCACTAGTCAACACGAGAAATCTCACCATTGATGACAATGAGAGTCAAGATGCCCAAACACATCTTGCTAGGTACGAATGAATTTGCTGATGTCGAGTCACCTAGAAGATCTAACGAACAAGGGACATTAATGTATTCCCATTGTTTGTCAGCATGAGGACTTGCCATTAAGGCATGCAAGCCTCAAGGTGTTTTTACAAAGAACTTAGACTCAAAGGACTATGGACTCAATAATTTGCATTGAAGCAGGGCTTATTTGCAGAATGAAAATGACAGGAAATGGAAGATGAAAATGGAAGATGGCAATGGAAGGTAGAAATGACAATGGGCAATAAGCATATGAATGAGCCTCTTGCTTTTATTTGTGGGTTATGAATGGACAAAAAGAGATGGAAAGTGTATGTGAATGTAAATGGAAAATATGGAGTGGAATGAGGTGAATAGTTTATTATGAAGTATGGAAGTGATGGATGGATGTGACGGAGACAATAGTATCTGAAAGTTTTTCAAGTGTTTGGATCTGATTTTGCATCATCATATTTCCTCTTTGTTGTTGATCATCCTCTTATGAAACAAATTGGTCTCTTAGAGAGACACCATTCTCTTGTAGTCATTTGTCCTTCCTCCTGGAACCTGCAAAAAAAACTAATACTTCTTCTGCAATGGCATGTAAGATTATCAAAGGAGAGAGATGGCCAATCTCTCTAGTTATGATATTTACACAAAAAACTAAGAATTTGTATTAGTGAAACAAGTTCTCAAAGGAAAAATCAAAAGAATTTATACCTGATTTGGAATTAGTGCCTCAAGTTGATGTTGCTTCTTTTCAGCAATTTATTTCATTATTTGCCATTTCAAACCCAAATGATGGATTTCTCATTGTGTAGATCTTGTTGAGATCTTTCCAATGGTGCTTAAATCATCAAAATCTGATTTTGTATGAGAAAGTTAGGTTGATTTGAACAATGAGGTTTTTTCTGGCCGCGGAATTGGAGAACAGCTGCGGAATTGGACTTTAGCTGCGGAATGTGCACGGTTCTGTAGCTAAAAATCTTGAATACAAAGTTAGCCATTCATCTTTCATCATCAATCCAAAATTAATCAATACCTTCAGAAAAGTGAGCAAATAACTTATTCATTTCATTGATTCAAAATTATTATTTTTTCTTGATATGCAGTGACTTAGTGTGGCGACTCAGTGTGGCGACTTAGTGATAATACACAATTTGACTTCTTTTTGACCGGGGTCTTTTTCATCAAATTTGACCAAATGAATAGGACACCATCCATGTACTGACATTCCCCTAGCTACCAATGTGACTTGTTTTGCTTGATGACACCTGCAACCTAGAGTTTAACAAAACAGCTGCGGAAAGTTGGGCTAGCTGCAGAAAGTTGGGCTAGCTGCGGAAAGTGGATAAAACAGTCGATCATCAATTTTGAAAAAAAAATTCATTGTCTGTATGTAGGAACACTGTGAATGGAGCAAAACAGTTTTATTGATGAATTTATAGTTGATGAACAACCTATAGCCATGATCATAACTATTTGGCCCTTTCATAGACTTAGGCCCTTCCGGTTCTGCCCTTAACAACCGACCCATCCTTTACTCTGTTTAAAATTTGTCTGCCTGTGAGGGTTTAACAGAGGTAAGACAGCTGGGTTACGGGGTTTACGAAAAAGACAACAGTGACTGAAAATGTAAACTGGACAATAGGTAGCGGGGGTGAACAAGATTCAGAGACTGTCAGCGGAAAACAGAAGACAGGCAGCCGTGGTGGATTCACGAAATGGGAAGGAGACTAATATGGACAAAGTGGAGATGCAACCATGCTTCAATAGAACAGTGGAGATATGGAATGAACCCAACAGAACTTTAAACTAAACTGTTGTGGAGGAGGTGTAGACACGCTTATAAAATGGTTGCAGAAATTATGCAGTGGAGAGGAGCCGTAATGAAATCGGTCACTTATCATGATTACAGGTGGGGTGTAAAAGTGCAGTCAAATATGAGTTAAATCCGAGGATTAATCATGAGGCTGTTATTCATCAAGATTGAATGCTAGAAAGGTTCATGCCACGTCTATCAATCGGCTGTGAAGAGCCATATCCAACCAGTTCATGTAATGGAGAGCTGTCTTGGATTGAAACTGTTGTTTAATGGGTTTTAATGAATTGCAACGGGTGGCATATGGGCAGAAGACGTGGTGGCAAAGGGTGGAAGACGTGGTAGAGGTGGAGTAGGTGCCAACACATAACCAAATTGGAATTCTCCTTCTTTAGGCACGCAGAATACATCAAACTGTCAGTTAATTAACTCAAATTCCGTTTTTCTTCATGCGGCGGCAAAAAAGAGGCTCCAAAGAACCGAAGATTT
Organism: Pinus tabuliformis; assembly: GCA_031772625.1. Lineage (NCBI taxonomy): Eukaryota > Viridiplantae > Streptophyta > Pinopsida > Pinales > Pinaceae > Pinus > Pinus tabuliformis. The sequence continues at coordinate 1,180,510,857 of CM062816.1, forward strand.
CTCCCAGACCGCCACAAATTCCTTCAAACGGTTTCTGGGTTATCTAATTGACCCACCTGGAAAAAAAATCCATGTTTTAGTTTTTCTAAATTCGTCTCTTTTTGGTCAAATCGAACGTTTTAAATTTGACGTTTTTCAGGTTTTGCGTTTTTCTGAGTTAACATTTTTTTTATTGTTCTGCATTCGGCCCGTGAAATTTTGGAATTAGTGGTAAGACAGTACGCCTTTGTTTGACAGTGGTTGTTTTCACACTGTTGATCCTTATCAGATATCTATGTGGGAGACCGTTTGATGAGTTAGAAGGAGAAGGTCAGGAGGAGCAGGAGCAGACTTTATCTCTGCAACAGTCTCACAGGTTACCCGATCACTTGCCCTCACAATTGGTATATGAATAATGAAATCCTTCTGAGATGAATGTAGTTGCTAATTTGAAGGCATTCATTGAAGACGGAGGGCATCTATAGAAATTTCCAACCCGACCATAGGAAAGGCACACTAATGAAGAATGCACAATTCGAAGAATCGTGAAACTGTTGTGGAGTGTGGGAGTGTAATCATCTATAAGTTGAACCCAAAAAAATAATCATGAGACCGTTTAGGGAGTAAATGTATGATTTATGGAGTAAGGTCGTGGAATGCTAGTTGAGCTATCAAAATAACCATTGCACATAGTGAGCTTTAATGGTTTAATAACTATGCAAAATTGTGCTAGTTATTTGAAAGAATTTCTGCCCATACCTTTAGAATCCTTGTCTTTGTTTGTCCATTAGCCCTTACTCAATTGCTCCTTATTGATGTCTGTAGATGCTCCATGTACATGTCTTCATAGCATATGCTTAGTCATACCTGCATTTTCATTTTATTGCACTAACATCTTGACTGTAAATTTGAAAAACAGAGTGGTGGCTGCGGAAACTGATTCCAGCTGCGGAAACTAATTCCAGCTGCGGAAACTTGGTACAACAACCACTTAGCTAAATAGAGATAGTTAGGCAATCTGAATGGAAATGACCATGGGGGGTAAAAAATCTTTTATTGATGAAATGGATGGCATGGAGTGAAAATGAAATGAAGTTTATTTTTTCTCTCCTTCTTTTTTTTTTTCTTTTTTTTTTTGAATCAATTGAAGTGATGAAGTTTATTTTGTCTCCTATTTTTTTTCTTAACAATTCTTTTTCTGATCCTCTAGATCACGCAAAGTGCAGGAGGAGAGCATACTCAAGAATTATTATTTTTTCTTTTTTTACTTAACAATCCTTTTTCTGATCCTCTAGATCACACAAAGTGCAGGAGGAGAGCATACTCAAGAATTTTTTTTTTTTTTTTTTTTAGATGTAAGAAATAAGGTCTCCTAATTACACTTCCCCGGCAACGACGCCAAAATGTCTAGCCAATTTAATGTCTTAAATTGCTCTACATAAATTATCAATCCGGGTATCGTAAACTGATGAAGTGTGGTGCATTATATCTGCTTAGTTAACCTTTCTCTTACTTCGTTGTTTTATAGTTTATGTTGTTTTTGGGGTTTTGTTCTTGTTGGTTTTCTAAAGTGTTTAATGAAAATGGAAATCCTATTCTAAGGTCTTAAGAATACTTTTAAAGAACAAGTATGGATAAAGATTTCAAGACAAAGCCTATGTCCCTAATGGTAACTTCCAAAACTTAGCACTTCAAAAGAACTTAAAACATGTTATTGATGGAGTTAGTATTTAAACAAAAGTGTAAATATACAACTAGTTCAATCAAAATAAAATGCAATAACCAAACAATGAGCTAATGACTATGAGACCCAATATCCTTGCTGCTTCAGCAAAAGGACAAGATGATTCTATCATGTCATTAGTTCAATCAAAATAAAATGCAATAACCAAACAATGAGCTAGTGACTATGAGACCCAGTATCCTTGCTGCTTCAGCAAAAGGACAAGATGATTCTATCATGTCATTAGTTCAATCAAAATAAAATGCAATAACCAAACAATGAGCTAGTGACTATGAGACCCAGTATCCTTGCTGCTTCAGCAAAAGGACAAGATGATTCTATCATGTCATTAGTCATTAAAAGGTTATGTGCATCACTAATCTACAATAAACTTGAAAGCAATTTATGTACAAGTAATATACATAAGCACAACAAAATTAAATGCAAAATTAAATGACAACTATACAAGGCAGGGGCCCTCTGCCACCTATGAAATCAAAGCAAAATTGAACACACTTGCATGAATTAAAATTGCATGAATGAAAAATCTAATCTATCAAACTTGAAAGCAATTAAATAACATAATGAAATCAAAGCAATATTTACAAAATGAAATCTACTCTACCTTACATTCTACAAAGCAATATTTACAAAATGAAATCTACTCTACCTTACATTCTAATATGCTCCATGACATCTACTTCACATCTCCTTCCATGTTGAGAACATCAAAGCTTTATTCAAATTCTTCAAAAGTGCAAAGTACAACAAAGTTCTCCAAAGCTTTCAAAAGCCATCAAGGAAGAACTACAAACTTAAGAACTAGGGACTAAAAGACTAACAAATAAAGGAGAGAGATCTCCTATTTATACAAAAAGATGAGAGCCATCTCATTAATGATAGTCCATGAATCTCTCCCTCTACCTCTAGAGTCCTAATCAAAATAGGAACTGATAAGACACATGTCTTTTTAGAGTTACAATACAATTAGGAGATGTGACACATATCCTCATGATCCCATGATTCTTTCCAACCAAATTCGAATTTGGCCTTAGAGTGCCACATAAGGGTCTTCTAGAAGTCTCCTTTCAACCTACACATGTCAACAACCTCAACCCATTTGTTAGGTATAAGCATATGCACATTATTTTCTAATGTTTAAACACAAATTCACTTAAAAGGCTTAGAAATAATAAGGATTGGAAAAACACAAAGGTGGCCCAATGATAATGAAAGTGGGATGAATGTGGTGACATAGTAGTGAAATGGAGGTGATATAATGGACATAATAGTGAAAGTGTAATGGAAATGAATGAGATTTTTAAGACTCAACAACAAGCTCAATGGAATGTTGTATATTCAGAATGAAAGGTAAGCCCTTGGGTTCTTCAAAATCATTTGTCTCTAATCCCATAGCTTTTTATATATCAAAAGGAGGTAAATTCCCAGTGTTGTATTCCTTGAGTTTTTTTTAATAGAAATAGTTATATTGTATTATAAAAATGCTTAGCAACCATATTTTTTTTGGGCGTAAATTCATTTGTTTTGGAAATCAACCTTCCTGATTTATATCATAACAATTTTAAGGCTAGATGTTTTATTATATTGGTTGTTATATGCTCTTAAATTTTCAGAATTAATAAATTACTTAAACCTTAATTTTATTCCTTATTTTATCCATATTTTCTACTTGTTTATAACCGGTTGAAGGGGCTAAAGTGTATTATTGTTGTAACTTGTTTACTAAATTTTTCATTTTTTATACAAGTTTTATAATGACCAGTAATAATTTTTAGATTTTCATCATTTGGGAATAGTTTTACATTGACTAATAAATTTGTTACTCCATAAGGAAATAAAACTAAATATGGAATTCATTTTGTATTGCCATAATCCATAACATTCTTGCCAATTTTAGTTATTGGTGAATTCGGTAGCCACTTATGAGACTTTATACTTGATCGTGTCTTACCTTAGGAACCCTAAGTCCTAATAAGGAATCCTCCCTCGTAGTATATTTTTCCTCCATTATTTATTAGGTTATAGTGGCATCACTTCTAATGTTCCACTAATTTCTGCATCGTGTGAAACCTTTGCACTAAGGTGAAAATTTTTATGATAACATTTTCACACCATTTCCATGGACAATTGAGTCTTACTCCTTGGAAATCCAAAGTCTATGCTTCAACCTTTTTTATTAGTTCAAACTAAACCCTAATCTAATTTTACTCATTCGATGACTCCATTGGAGGAATAATTTTTTAGTTATGTATTGATTTTTAAATACTTTGTGATCGTAGGCTGAAATAAACATCATTGTGAAGGCATTGAAGATTCCTTGGCAACTCCATAATTTCTTATTTTCACGAGGTATGAAATTGTGTTTGTTATCAAATTTGAGTTCTTGTATTTGAAAATTGTATGTGATGAAAAAATGATTGCATGGGAGTTTCATGATCAATATAGTAGTATTGATGTCAAGAGGATTCCTAGGTACCCAAATCACTAATCTCAAAATTGGCTTGAATATTTTCCAAAATTTGTTGGTGATCATCTTCACTCCACTTCTTATGCTGCAAAATTTTTGAAGTATACATCAAAAATCAACATGATGCATTAGAACACAGTAATGCGATTGTTTTTTTACTCTATGGAGGCAAGGCAAAAGGATTTATTCTTCATTATTACAAACCAAAAATTATGTATTCAATTTTAGATTTCATTGAAAATTTTATGAATCATTGGGGCCCTATATTTTAGAGTTGTCAAGACACTCTTTAGTATTATGTGTTAACCTTTCAAGAAGAAATATTTTACCCTAACCCTACTGAAGATGTTGAAACCACCATTGAACAAAAGAGGCTAAATTTGTATGATGAATATGGAAAAAACAAGGACATATATGTTGATGTGGAGAAACATTTCCTTGAAGATTCATGACGCTTGGAAAAAGGCATGACACAATGCTCCTAGCTTGATTGTCATGATCTTGCTAAAATTGAAGAAGAATAGCCTTTTGACATAATCAAAGGTAAAGCACATGAGGGGTACATCGATAAATATCACATTGAATATCAAGTTCTTCTTGATGAAGAGTTTCATCATTCGATACATGAATATTTTGTTGAGGAACTTGAAAACCAAATTCCTCAAGACTCCATTAAAGAACTGAATGATGAAGACGAAAAAGAACAAATTCATGATTCCATGGAAAGAAACGCTCTAATGGGAGACCTAGATAGTGAGAGCATCCAAGTTTCCATTTTTTCTCAACATGAAGACAAGGGTTTTGTATGTTGTAGTTATTTCTAGGATTTTGAGTTTCATGATGCATCTTTTGAGGATTTGGAAAATGAAAGGTTTGTAAAAAAACCCTTGGATTTGGTCAAATTCCCATTGGATAAAGAACACTATGATCATAAGATTGAAAATATTTATGGTTTTCTATGTGTTGAGAGTAATAAATTGGGCAATAATTTATGTTCACTTTGATGGATATCTTATTTATGATATTTTGATGATGATTCTTGAGTCAAGATTGCAAGATTGTTGCATTTGGACATCCACTTTTAACAAATGAATTTTAGAAAATTGCATGAATAATTTCTAGCCATCCTTTCATTTGGATAATAACTTCGAAGATATTCGAATTGGAGGACATGTGGTTTATGATGAAAATGCAAAATTTCTTTTGGTAATTTAGTGGCCATTTCTAGTGAAGGATGATGGTGTTTTATTGTATTTTATGGGGCATGTGTATTGCAATTAGTATTCAAATATTTTCCAGTTGCATAGTTTCATAAAAAGGGAGATATATTTGCAATCAAATGTGTGTAATTTTAGTGGTAAAAATGCATAATTTCTTAGTCATCTTTTCCTCTTAATTTTGAAGAAGTTGTGCATGAAAAATCAGCATTAGAGTATTCTTTTTCAAATGTAATTCACACAAAGTAGCAACATTTTTAGATCAGAAATTTCCATCTCTAAATCCCCAATGACAATTAGCCTCTTGTATCACCTTTCATAAGAAATTGTCATATGTTGATATATAGTAAGTGCTTTAGCATGGGTATTTGTGGTTCTACTCAATCCCCTTTTAAAGAAATTTTCTCCATTCTTATTGAGATGAACAATGATCCCCCTCACTCCTACCACCCCTAAATTCCCATTGGAGGCATTGCCAAAGAATAATAAGAATTTCATTTTCTCCTACTTCCATTGTAAGAATTTGACATCTCCCATTCAAATGTTCCATTTTTCTCCAAATGGAGGGGAGAACCCTAGTTTCTTAGGGGAGGAAATATTTTGACTTATCACGCCATCCACCCAACCTTACTCCCCTTATCCCATAAGAGTTTCATAATGCCCTTGCATCTCCTCAACTTCAAATACTTCCAATAGCATCTTGAAAGATTTTTTGGTTGAATTAACAACTAAGATTTGAATTTTATATAATATAGTTATGTTTGTTACTAATTGTATCTCTAAACAAATAAACTAAGATTAACATCCAAGTTTTTCTTTAAATTGGTTTATTCTGAAATCCTTGTGTATATTTTATGCTATACTACAAACATTTCCTTCCATGAGATAGAAAATGAGACTTTCTCTAGAATTCATTAAAAATTTGTTTCCAAACCTACTTTGAATACTAACATTAAAAAAAAAACTCGATGAGTTGCATAAAACACACAAATATGGTCCCCGAATTTCTCCACTTTGCATGTTATTTCTTTATTGCATCCCCCCATGGACAATGATCTAGCTAATGACATCAATTTTAGGAAGCAAGTCTCCTCTCCAAATGTGTTTCTATATACATGAACAAGGAGGATTTGGAAGGTCCTAAAGTTCACTATTGTACCCCACTTTCATTGAATATTTTAAAACTATTTGATCTCGTCCCCACTTAGATGGTATGATCTATAGGACAACATAAGGTCAAATACTTGAAAAGCAACTCCAAGGAAGAGGAAAGGTGCTGAGGTGGGGAGGGGATTTTATAGGGGCACATAATCACTTGGAAAGCAACTCCAAGTAGGAGGAAAGGGACTCGAGTGGAGAGAGGCTTTTCCAGCCCAACTAACATGATTATCTATCTCAAATTGGTAAGTCTAACAATATAATTGATCCATATTCTAAGGACTAGTGCTTGAGGGTGATATTTCTCCAAAGGGGGATTCCATAAAAATATGTTTAGTTGTGCATTGATAGATTTACCATTTCTTAGAAATCAAATTAACTTAGATTAAATAAATGAGGCTACTATCGTATACAATCTCCAAATCATAAAACCTCTTGTTTCAACGAATGTTGAGTGCATACATCTTCTCCTATTTTTACGAAAGTACTTCTTAATTATATAGTTTTCCTCCATTCCCAATGATTTGAACTAAGTCTTCCCCAATTGCCAAATTCGTGAGCATGGGATCTATGATTTCCAATTATTTCTTATTTTTCATCCACAAACAATATTCTAACTTATTAAATGGAATTTTTTGATGTTTATTTTACCTCCTTTCCATAGGGATTCTTGAATTTCGATGGCCACCTATCACAATATGGTGGTTGGAGATAGCTTTGCTAATAATTAATTGAAGGAATTGATAACACATATTTAATAAGAGTTATTTTGCCTACTAAACTTAGCCAATGAGACCACACTACTCCAATCATCTCTCCAATTTTCCAAGAACACCCTACTAGACTATCAGGGTTGGATTCAAAGAGATATGGGAACACCCAGATAATTAAGTGGAGTTCATGATGCCAAATAGGGAAATTAAAAAGTTCTAGAGATAACCTAAAGATGAGAAGTAAATACATTCCATCCCTAAATCTAACATTTTCCACTATTTAATTTACCCCTCTAGGGGTTGAAAATTTTTCCCAAAATACCCTTGAATCTCTTAGTAATTATTGTTGTTGCTCCTCCCAAAAATATGATCTCCCCCAAAAATTGAGAAAATAAAGTCCCTTGACTCCTCTTCTGAAACGAATTCCATGAATTTGACCAAACACTCTTTCATAGTCTAATTTTATTCTCAAAGATTTACTCATTGTAATATAGAAAAGAGGGGAGAGGGGGAAACATTTTTGCATGCTTCTCTTACTTTTGAAGAAATAAATTAGTATTTCATTTACTAAGGTGACTATCCATGGAGAATTTATACAAGCTTTAATCCAACAAACGAAAGACTCGTCAAAACCAAATTTGCAAATAACCTCCATAAAGAAAGTGTATCTTACTCTATCAAACATGTGTTCCATGTCCATCTTAATCATCATACCCTTTTTCTTTATTTTTCTTGTTTGAATCTATTTCCTCTTGTACCAAAAGTATATTGTTCGTAGCTTGTCATTTCTGCATAAAACCTTTACGAGTCTCAAATAATCTTTGAGAGAATGTTTTTGAGGTTATTGTTGATACTCACTTTTTCATTAAAAAGACACTCAAAAATTGCTCATTTTGATCATATTTACCTTCCTTTTGCCTACGTTTTCACATTTTTGATTTCATTTTCCCATAATGAAGCCAAATAAAACCACTAAGAGGTATTTTTTCTATTTCATTTCATTTTTTATTTATTGGCCAATTATAACATTGAAAATTTGTTTTTAACAACATTTATAGGAGTGAAATTAATATGAATCGACATTCATTCAAGTATTTACAAACATTTTTTGGCAAAACGAAGACATAGGTTTTGATCTTTTTTCATGACATGGTGAAATACTCATTAGATTTTTAGCAGCTAGAACTGAAGGCTCCATTCAACACATTGGTCAACATGGCACCACCAACGAGAACCATGCACCAACAAGAGAAAATTCATGTTTCTTCTAAAACGCATGACCAAGAACAGTGAAACTCTTCTCAGGGATGACCAAGAACAGTGGAACTCTTCTCACGGATGGTGTTGGTTATTTTTGGAATTCGTATCAGTATATAATTATTTCATAGGAGAAATCATATCCTAGTTGGTTGCATTTTGATTTGTATAAAGGAATAAAAACTAGGATCTCATTCCTCTCTACAGAAATTTTTTAAGTAAGCTTTGTACCAATTTTTATTCTCGTTATATATCATCTTTGATTTCTACCAATCAATGTGTTTTTGTTCCAAAATCTAGAGAGCCCCCAAACGATGTCATGCACATTTTTTTTCATGTGTAGATAACACTTTTGTTTTTGTTGTTAGTACTTCTCTATTTCTACTATGTATAATCATAGGTAAATACTTATTTTTGTTTCATTTTAATTTCTACTTTATAAATTAGCTATTTATTCTTTTAAGTTTGCAGCTAAATTATACTTGATAGGTTATAACTTTACAATAAATTTAATTTAACTTCTTGTAATTTTGTGATCATAGATTATTAACTTAAGTTATAGTTTCATTTCTATTCAAGTTAAATGTGATTTCCTAGGAAGGACTAAATTGGTCTATGGAGTATTGTTATAATAATTTCTTTTTTAGAGTTGAACAGACACACTATAGCCAATTATTTTACCATTAGGGGCCTCTATGTATCCTAGACAACAAATTAAACTTTAACCAACACATTTTCATTTAGTGTAGTCAATCAATTTTCAATTGATGAAGGAGTGATTAAGCCTTATTCTTAGTTTCTTAGAAACACTTGTAAATACTTGTTCTTTTTTAAAAACCTGTTCATTTTTTTACTTTTTTTTCTTTAGTATGTGATCCTTCTTCAGTATGTAATTGTTTCAATTGTCTTTTACCCCTTGAAATTGTGTCTCTTGATTCCTTTGGTTGAATGGTATCATCTTCTTTTTCTTCTTTTAATATGATTATAATGTCCTCTATGTTGGCTATTTATTCCACAAAACCATTGTCAATGCGAAACATCTTCCAGGTTATGTTATTTCCTTGCAACTCATGAAGCACTATCATTTTCATTAAGTCATGGTGGTAAATATTGTGTTCTTCATTTTTTTGTTATTTTTGGATGGCCTTGGCCATCTTTGTGAGGTTTCTCAACAAATATTAAGGAATATTGAAAAGCTTTTATTTCTTTAAATACAACAATAAAAATAGATGATAGAGAAACATGACACTATGTCTCCCCTCATAGGTAACATATTATTGGATGAGGAATGGCAAACATTTTCATGGATTCTTAAGTCAAATCCTCAATAAAACTGAGGTTCATTTGGGTTTTTATCTAGAATTATTGAGAAAATGAATCCAAGCCTTTTCTTCTATGGGTTTATTCTTGAACCTTATTTCTCCCAACTAAGGTAAACCAATGTTTTGAGACAATGTATGCTCAAACAGATGAATAATTAGATTATCAATTTGTGAACTCTCACTATCAAAGGTTTTGGAAAACGCACTTAACTGGCATTCTAGGTGTAAATGACTGATCTCAACTTCATGTGGTTCATATATGACTGCCATTGCTACTATTAGATTGTTTACACTTGTAAATATGTATATACTTGATACCAATGTGCCTACACAATCAATTTTCTCACATATTAGATTTGTAGCTATGGAAAATGCATTTAAAACATTTGTTTAATAGAGTAAATTATATAGAGTACAAAATTTTAAAGCCTTGTGTCTCTAACCATCACCAAATTTCATCATAATTTTGAAGAATGCCATATAAAAGCTATATGAATATCTCACATAATAATTCGATGGCTTACAAAATTCACATAAAAACCTTATTATCGAAGTTTAAACATAAATATGCTCATAACCATTCATGAACATACTGAGAACAAATATGTATTCCATGGAAACTCTAATAGAAACATACCAGTTTGAACCTTTCTCTTCTCCCCACGCAACCAACAACCTATCTTGTTGTGAAATGAATTTGAAGTCAAAAGACAAGGATATTGTATCAATGTTGTAAAGCATAGCAGCATGTAGTGTTTACGTAGGGTAATAAGGTGGTAGAGAATTTTCAAATATAAAATCCAAGATGCTAGAGTATGGTGTATAATGTTAAAATAGAGCATTCCTTTTCAAGATAGAAGCATTCCTTTTCCAGATAGAGCATATGAATAACATTTGTTGCCAATTATATGAGGAAAGGTTGTCGCTTTTCTTTGAGAGTCAATTCATGGTTTATTATGAAGATATGTGTATGGATTGGTAATGAGAATCATTTCAAGGCTGTAGTAAGGATTTATTGGTAGTGAAATAATGGAATAATGGAATAGGTTGATAATATTATGGAAGTAAATGTTGATTGCCATAGTAGAATGATAGTTTGAGAGTAGTCATTATAGGTAGGATAGATAAGTGATGTAGGTACAAAAGGGTTAGTATAATTATCAAAACTTAAATTAAGTATGAAATTGGGATTTGGAAATATGAATGTGGACAATGATGACCAAAAAAACCTTGGAAAATACTTCTAAGGTATTGGTTAAAAGATAAATGGTAAAATAAAAAGGTATGACTAGATATTTTAAGTTTAATTATTAACCGAATCCAAAGCATTGAAAATTTATTTTTACGATACTTTATATAATATAAATTATAGTTAGTTCCTTGCTCTAAAGTCTTCAATTTTTCATTTATTAGCTTCTAGTCTTCACTTCTTTCTTTGGAGGTTGTAATTGCATACTTTGGGTCTTCACTTGCATACTTTAGGTCTTCACTTGCATACTTTTGATATTGCCTTAAATGATTTTCTTGTAGACTAATTTGTGTTCTTTTGATAGGTATGAATATAACTCCTCTTCTTTTGAAATGGGTGATGATATGAAACTTGGCTTTTTCTAAAGCGAATGATCAAATAGTTTCCTTCTTATCTCTGATTTGGATTAGCCTCATAAAGACTTCAAATATGGAGTGTTGAACCTTCTTAGTTGACAAATATAATTCTTTGACAAATTGATATACGCTAGTCATTGAGCTTTTCAAAATGAAATAATGAGACATGTTCATCTTTGTAGGTGTCCTCTTTAGATCAATATTTGTTCCTAATAGGAAATCACTGACGATTTTGAATTTTGGTTACAAGACACAGATGCTCCTAATAGTCACACTTGGTAGGTATTTTATTATAGATTTCCATTCGTCAATTTCTTGATTTTCCATGAAAAGTCAAGTTTAGATTGTGCTAGTAACCTGTACTTTCACAACTATACTATTTTATTTATTTATTTATTATATATTTTTTCTTTTCTTTTTTTAAAAGTATATTCGGGATGGAATATGAATAGCAATATTACTCCTTTCACTGCATCTGAGCTTACTAAAATAATACAGAAATAAAACAATTTTAATTGATGAGCTTGTTGTAGAGATTTAGGCTATGGCCATTGACCATAAATGAATCTTCTTCCTCATCAAGTGTATTTACGTGTATATAACCATTATCAAACACTTCTTGGATCTCATAAGGGCTAAGCCAATGAGTGGTAAATTTACCTCTTAGCTCGTTAAATTTGGAATAAAAAAGAAAATCCCAATTAGCAACTTTAAATTGTTTCTTCTTGATGAACTTGTCATGCCACTTCATTCTTTGTTGTTGAATCAAAATAATATATTGGAGAGCTCCTTGTATGATTTCATATAACTTATTTAATTGCACAATTATTTTCTTTTGAGCTTTTGTTAAGTCCATTCATAATTTAATAGCAATTGTGAAAGTTTGAATTTGAAATTCAATAGGAAGAAGGACTTGATCTCCTTGAAGTTTGTGATGTATTGTTAGTAAAACCATACTTGTATAGAGTTTTCTTTCGGGATTATGGCATCCATAATTCTTTGTATCTACCTTTCTAGCCATCAACCGCAGGATAGATCAGAAAGTGAATGAATAAATAGAGGTGTGAGATGGTGTTGGAGTTTAAATTAGGATAATTTGTAATTATAAAACTTTGTAATACATATTTCTTACCGTTAGTATTTTCATAGTTCAATTTTTAATGTTAATTAATGTTAATTTTACTTTGTTTTATCATAATATGAAAGGATTATTAGGGTTTCTATAATTTTACTAATTTTTTTTTAAATCAATTTAATTATGAATGTTATTTAGGATTTCATGTAATGTTAGTATCAAAAGGATTAGTTAATTAATGATTAACAATTTTATTTTAATAATTGAGTGATGTTTATTTTTGTTTATTTTATTTTATTATTTATCATAGGAATTAAGAATGTTTGTTTTTTATGTGAATGATTCTAACCTTATTTTATTATTAATTTTAGGATCTTGTAATATTACTGTTTTCTTATTGAATTAGTAGATTTTTATATAGTAATATATAAAAATTTTAATTTGGATTATTTTGATCAATTTTTAATTTTATATAGGATTGTTTCAAGTTATATGTTATGATTAATGAAGACTGAGGCAACCTTATCTCTCTCTCCTAGCCTTAGTGTCCATTAATCACAACATATAACTTAAAGCAATCCTATATAAAATTAAAAATTGATCAAAATAATCCAAATTAAATTTTTTATATATTACTATATAAAAATCTACTAATTCAATAAGAAAACACTATTATTACAAGATCCTAAAATTAATAATAAAATAAGACTAGAATCATTCACATATAAAACAAACATTCTTAATTCCTATAGTAAATAATAAAATAAAATAAATAAAAATAAACATCACTCAATTATTAAAATAAAATTGTTAATCATTAATTGACTAATCCTCTTGATACTAACATTACATGAAATCCTAAATAACATTCATAATTAAATTGATTTTAAAAAAAAAGTAAAATTATAGAAACCCTACTAATCCTTTCATATTATAATAAAACAAAGTAATATTAAAATTAATTAATATTAATATTACTATATAAAAATCTACTAATTCAAATAAAAAATACAAATTAATAATAAAATAAAACTAGAATCATTCATTTATTACAATAAAATAGTTAATCATTAATTAATGACAATCTTAGATTAAATACTAATAGTAGATAAAAAAACAAACCTTCTTAATTCCAAAAGTAAACAATAAAATAAAAATTAACATCACTCAATTATTACAATAAAATTGTTAATTATTAATAAACTAATCCTCTTGATACTAACATTATGAGAAATCTTAAATAACATTCATAATTAATTTAATTTAATACAAACATACTTAAATGAAAATTATTAAAATTATAGAAACCCTATTATTCCTTTCCTATTATGATAAAACAAAGTAAAATTAACATTAATTAACATTAAAAATTAAACTACTAAACACTAGCTGTAAGAAATATGTATTACAGAGTTTTATAATTACAAATTAACCTAATTTAAAATTAAACTACTAAACACTAAGGTAAGAAAAATGTATTACAAAGTTTTATAATTACAAATTAACCTAATTTAAGACAGTGGGCTACCATCTTTCTCACTCCAACACCATCTCATACTTCTATTTATTCATTCTACAGAGATCTAGCTTACACACTTTCTGATCTATCCTGATAATGAGCCACAGTTGATGGCTTAGAAGATGGATACAAAGAATTATGAGTACGATAATCCCTGAAAAAAACTCTACACAAAATACTATTTGAAACCTCAAGATAATAATTTCAACTCTGTACGGAAGGTATCAAATTACAAGAAGTTCGTATATTTGAACAACTAAGATCACAAATTGCAAGGAATAACGCAGATCTCACCTTTTTTCAAACGCTTTAACATCAAACACACCCACAGAACTCCCAGGAACGATCACATTTTTATCAGGGCTAGCCAATCCCTCATCCGCTCAGAAATTAACAAAATTCGAGCTCCACTTGACAAATTAAATAAAAAAGCTCTCGAAAAAACTCAGCTTATTAAGCCATATCGATTCAGATCTCTGGTCCAGAATCGAAGCATGTTCAGCTCTGAAAGCCCTCAAAACTGAAGAAGGAAAATGTTTAAAGCACACACTGAAGTTTGAGAAACTTAGTAAGCTTTCGGACGCGACAAACAGGCATCTAATAACCTCTGAAAACTGTCCTTCATCCTCCAGAGTAAACGCAGCCCAGATCTCCTTCTTGAACTCTCTCGTTTCAAACTCCGCTCGGTTTAGCTCCTCCAGCCAACCCTTACCCTCCAGCAAACCCACACATGTTACAGATAGTGAAAACACAGTCATTCAAACACGCAGTCCATGGATGGATAATTCTACAGCCAACTATAACGATGGGACAGTGGATGATAACAGACGGGTTAGTGAACACAATCCCAGGAACAGAACGGATGCTCCAGCACCAACTGTAATCAATCCACAAAGCGAAGGGAAATGGTTATGCGTTATTACACCCAGCAACACGAACTCTCCAAGCTCCGAATCCAGAGACATTCGTGGAACCTGTAACTTGATTACGTTGACAAGTGCAGCAAAAACTAGATCTGAAACAGCAGTTGAAATCGATCCTATAACGCTCTCTGAGATCCGGAAGAAGACTGCGCTGACAAATGCGCAATGGTTGACTACAACAGAGACAGCTGAAGCTGACCAAAACGCAATACGTAACAGCACAATGAAAAACCGTGGAACAGCAATCGAAAATGTTGAAGCTGATAGCAGTATAAAGGACAACCGTGGGACAGCAATTGAAAAGGTTGAAGATAACCTTAACGCTATGCACAGCAGCAAAATGGATAACCATGGGACAGCAACATGGACAACCACAGAGACACATCCACCTACCTCAAGCAAACATGTGGTAAATCTGTCAAGCATCAACATTGACCAAAACATTGTGGATCTCCATGGAAAAGGTTTAAATTTTGCTATCTCACCTCCTACCATCCTTAAGGAGGACACTCTGTACAGCATTGAGTATGGGATAAAGGAGTTAGCTGACAACATCAAAGAAATTATTAGACAGGACTGTTTTATCATTCTCAGAAAATCCAACCCTCTCCAAAGTAAGATCTCCAAACAAGAATATCTGGCACTCAAAACCTTAAACCAAAACCCTAATGTTGTAGTCCAACAGTCATTACGAACACAAAAGATTACAATGACAAAATGATAGACCACCTCACAAACAGTGGTTGCTATATCAAATTAAAGAAGAATCCCATAAAAAAGATCTCCAAAAATGTACAAAATTTGATAAAAACAAGTAGAGAACATAACATTAAAAACCTAATAGAAAATAACCCCTACAAGTCCAGAAAATACACAAAGAAGGCATCCCCTTAAGACCCATCGTGAGGACCCACATACCATTTGGCTAAATACTTAGCAAAGAAACTTAAACCTTTAGGAGGCAACACAAGTTCCTATGTCAAAGACTCCACCCACTTCATCAATGAGATCAAACACTTAAACCTGTGACACGGCCCAATTAATAGAGGTTTGTCTCAAATCGACCTTCTTCAGCTTTAAAGATAAAATTTATGAACAAACCTGTGGGGTAGCCATGGGATCTCCTCTATCTCCCATCATTGCGAATCTCTTTATGGAGGACTTTGAAAGCAGAGCCATTGAATCTTCCCCATAAACTGTGGAAAAGATTTGTGGATGACACCTTCATTATTTGGCCCCATGGGAAAGAAAAATTAAACATGTTCTTGCAACACCTGAACAATCAATCCAATTCCATCAAGTTTACCATGGAACTAGAAGAAAATGGAAGCCTTCCATTTCTTGACATACTAATCAATAGAAACCAGGATGGTTCCATATCTCACCAGGTATATCTTAAGAAAACACACACAGAACTTTACCTACATGCTAACTCTCACCACCATCCTTCTCAGAAAATTGGTGTTCTCAACACTCTAGCAACTAGAGCTGTACGTATTTTAGATCATGATCACTTTGAGAAAGAGAAAACCCATCTTATGAATGTATTAAAAAAGAATGGATACAATAAACACCAAGTGATCAAAGCCTTTATGAATGCTGAGAATCCCAAAAATAAACAACCTATGGACGATCAAGTGAGTAAGGTTCACCTCCCCTACATATTAGGTACTACAGACAAAGTTGCCTATATTCTAAAGAAAAACAACATTAAAACCACCTTTAAACCCATGAATACCATTAGCAAGTGCCTTAAATCAGTGAAAGATCTGGTTGATCCCAAGTGCCACAAAGAAACCTGCATAGGGGAGACTCGTCTATCTATTCAAACTAGGATTCAAGAGAACAGCTCAAAAACCTCAGCCCTAGGTAAACACTCATGTAAAATCGATCACTATCACCATAGAAAATTTAGAGAAGCTATAGAAATAGGCAAACACCCAAACAACCTCAACAGAGATGAAGGATGGAAAATAAGTGACAACTGGATTCCTACCTTAACCTCCTGATCCAACCTCTCTCCGCCTATCAGCAACCTGCTTATCTCTCTCTCCCCACCTCAGTCTCCATTAATCACAACATATAACTTAAAACAATCTTATATAAAATTAAAAATTGATTAAAATAATCCAAATTAAAATTTTTATATATTACTATATAAAAATCTACTAATTCAATAAGAAAACACTAATATTACAAGATCCTAAAATTAATAATAAAATAAGACTAGAATCATTCACATATAAAACAAACATTCTTAATTCCTATAGTAAATAATAAAATAAAATAAATAAAAATAAACATCACTCAATTATTAAAATAAAAATTGTTAATCATTAATTAACTAATCCTCTTGATACTAACATTACATGAAATCCTAAATAACAATCATATAAAAAAAAAATTAGTAAAATTATAGAAACCCTAATAATCCTTTCATATTATAATAAAAAAAGTGATATTAAAATTAATTAATATTAATATTACTATATAAAAATATACTAATTCAAAAAAATTAAAAAATTAATAATAAAATAAAACTAGAAGCATTCATTTATTACAATAAAATAGTTAATCATTAATTAATCACAATCTTAGTTTAAATACTAATAGCAAATAAAAAACAAACATTCTTAATTCCAAAAGTAAATAATAAAATAAAAATTAACATCACTCAATTATTACAATAAAATTGTTAATTATTAATAAACTAATCCTCTTGATACTAACATTATGAGAAATTCTAAATAACATTCATAATTAAATTAATTTAATACAAACATACTTAAATGAAAATTATTAAAATTATAGAAACCCTATTATTCCTTTCATATTATGGTAAAACAAAGTGAAATTAAGATTAAAAATTAAACTATGAAAATACTAACTGTAAGAAATATGTATTACAAAGTTTTATAATTACAAATTAACCTAATTTAAGACAGTCGGCTACCATCTTTCTCACTCCAACACCATCTCACACCTCTATTTATTCATTCTACAGAGATCTAGCTTACACACTTTCTGATCTATCCTGATGATGAGCCACGGTTGATGGCTCGAAACGTCGATACAAAGAATTATGGATGTGATAATCCTGGAAGAAAACTCTACACAAAATACTATTCTCAGAAGCCTCAAGACAATAAAACCATACTTGTGGAAGCGACATGGTGTATATGAGTCTAGACCTCGCTCTATGATTATTACTTTCGCTAATATGTTGTACAATATATGGGAGGTGGCTCTGCCTACTGCCATCTCTTTTATCACTGCAAAGCAATGTAGTAAGATCGTTTCCCATACCATGTTTTTTTTTTCCTTGTGATTCTCCCCCAGTGCAAGAAGAAGGTTGTGGCCACGGCTTCCAGGAAGGGCTCCTCTGCACAGTAACAATAGATGGACAAGGTCGTGGAGGAGTAAAAGTATATTTTTGCCTCACACACAGGGGTACCTCTGCATTGTCAGGCCAAGCACTCCATCGATCTAACCCCGGGCATGTCGCTGCCCAATGGACCAATCTATCGACGCTTTGCTCTGGATAACAATGAGATCAAGAGGAAGATTCAGGAACTATTGTAGAAAGGGAACATCAAACCAAGCTCATCACCTTGTGGGAGCCCAATTGTATTGGTACAGAAGAAGGATGGTACCTGGAGGCTCTGTATTAACTATTGGGTGTTGAACAAGATCACTGTCTGGAATAGCTACCCAATCCGCGGATTGATGACCTTCTAGACCATCTCAAAGGGGCCAAATATTTTAGCAATATTGACTTGAAGTGAGGCTATCACCAGTTGCCTATCGAACCCTTCGATGTGTGGACGTCTGCCTTCAAATACAAGGAGGGCCTTTTGGAATGGTTGTCCATGCCATTCAGATTGACGAACGCCCCTGCAACCTTCATGAGACTGATGTATGACATCTTACGACCCTTCACCAATGTATTAATGGTGGTTTATTTAGATGACATCTTAATATTTAGCCAGAGTTGGGAAGAGAACCTCCACCATATTCGACAGGTCCTTCAAACCCTACGACAACACAAGCTATGTGCTAACTTGGAGAAATTCACCTTTGGATGATCCAGGTTCAATATCTAGGATACATCATTGATGAGAAGGGTGTACATGTGGACCCATCCAATATACAAGTCATTCGGGATTGGCCAGCCCCAACCACTCTAACAGAGCTCCGCAATTTTTTGGGTCTTGCCAATTTCTACCGTAGGTTCGTGTTGGGGTTCTCTCATATCACTTGGCCTTTAAGTCAGGTCACCAAGGGTAGAGCAAAAGAAAAGTTGTTTTGGTTAGAAAACCAACAAAAAGCATTCTTTGAGTTGAATAATCGCCTTTGTTCTGCACCAGTTCTCACATTACCAAACCTGCAATAACCATTTGAGATTGAGACAGATGCCTCCGACTATTCTATTGGCACGGTTCTTACTCAACATGGGCATCCAGTAGCTTACCACAATGAGAGTCTGAAAGTACCCCACTCACAACAAATAAATGTATTTCATTTTCCATGCCTACCGTCAATGGAAGCATTACATTATGGGGAAGGAAATGGTCATCCACACAGACCACCAGACTCTATAGTTCATACAGACACAAGGGAAGTTGCAGAACGATCGCCATAAAAAATGGTCCACCTATCTGCAACAGTTCCATTTTAACATTAAGTATAAGAAGGGCAGCACCAATAACCTTGCTGATTGCCTTAGCTGACCATTGGTCATGGCGCTAATCACTGTGCTCAACTCATGTGGGCACAAGACATCACAGTGGTTGCACCTTTACAAGAACGATTGAAAATTTAGCCACATATACTAGACATTCCTTGAAGGGAAGCAAGTTCCAAATTTTCACCTTCAAGATGCATTGTTATGCCACCTGGGACACATCTGTGTTCTTTCAAGTGAGTGTGCCAAGATTATTTAGGAGGCGCACTACAATCGGGTCGCTGGACATTTCGGAGTAGAGAAAATAATGGCGGTATTGCAGAAGTATTTTTATTGCCCGAAACTTTATCAAGATGTTGGGAAGTACATTAGATCCTACATCGCCTAAGCCATTGCCAAACCAACTATCAAGAAGCAAGGCATGTATACTCCTCTACCTACTCCTAGCCGGCCTTGGGAATCTGTCTCCATGGATTACATGTCGGCCCTTCCTTCTACGAAGAACGACAATGATTGTGTTTTCATGCTTGTCGACAGATTCCCTAAGATGGTCATCATGGCGGCCTGCAAGAAGAGTATCACAGCAGAGGCCAATTCTAAGCTCTTCTTTGAGAAAGTGTGGGTACACTTTGGGATCCCACAGTCCATTGTCTCAGATCGGGATAGTAGATTCCTGAGTTCATTTTGGTCAAGTCTCTGGTCGATGTTGGATACAAAACTTACTAAGTCCAAGGCTTTCCATCCCCAAACTGATGGCAAAACAAAGGTTGTCAACATGATGATTGTACACATTCTGCACATGTACAACTCGAAGCATCCACGCACGTGGGATGAAAGTCTCCCCTATTTCCAACATAGATACAATAGAGCTCTCCACAGCTCAACAGACCACAACCCCTTTCAGGTAGGGCTGGGATTTCGGCCATTATTCCCCATTGATGTGGCCATACCATTTGTAGCTGCTAAGGTAGATTCGGCTCACGTTTAGTCTAAAGCTGAAAGGGCTAACAACTTCATTGAGTGAATTCAACACATTCGTCAAGAAGTCCATGATATATTGGACAAAGCCAATGCTAAGTACAAGCAGCGTCACAATTAGCAATGAGTGTCGCACAAGTTCTAGGTGGGCGACAAAGTTTGGCTACATTTGCAGAAGGAGCGCTTTGTTGGACCCCACAACAAGCTTTTCCCGCTCCGATATGGGCCATACACCATCACCAAGGTTGTTGGTGACAATGCCTTCAAGCTTAGCATCCCATTATTCCTTGGTTTGCACCCAGTGTTCAATGTAGATCGCCTTTGGCCATACTTTCCACCATTGTTGGACACATCTGACATTGTAGAACAACTCACACCAACAAAGCTCAACCCGGACTACATGTAAAATTACAAAACTGATCAGATCATGGACACATAGATTAAGAACACTCACCAACATAGGATACAACTATATCAAGTTTTCAAAGCAGGCCAACTCCTTCACCAAGGCAAGTGGTTCACCAAGGACCAGGTTGAACATAAATTTCCTCACCTCATGGAGGCTCTGCACGCAATGGGGATCATTGCTTCCTAAGGGGGGAGGAATGATCCAGGTGGATATTGGTGGCGACACGCCTATTCCACCTAGACCCCCGAGTCAGTTTCATCTGTTTCCTTGTTCATTTCAGCATTTACTATTTTTAGCAATTTTTTGGGTCCTTAACTTTCAGAGTAGTTTTGACCCCCTAAATGGCATTTTTTTGGGGTCTGTGACAAGCACTTTTTTGGGTCCACGGCGAGACCTTTCCAACAAGGTATCATACGCACCAAACGGAGATAATATGACCAACTTATGACCCCAAGAAGTTGGCTGCCCAACTAACCCCAACAGGGCCCATAAATTCTTGGTGTTACATCTCCTGGGGTTAGGATTTTGGTTGTTCAGTGTTTTCTCATGTTTTCCAATAATAAATAGGTCCTTGAGCCTCATTGTAATGCAGTTCAGAGGCATGTAGTTGCCACATCTCTTCTTAGAGATAAGCTACCATTTCCTTAGCTATCTTATTTCCATTCTGTTTGTAAGCATAGTTCAGTATTTTTTTATTAATGAAATGAATTGTTTTTTTGTTGCATCTCTGTGATTGTGATTATATCTATAAGTTGTTGTGTTCCTATTTAAGTTCGGATCAGAGAGTGAAGATGAGGAAACCAATGAGCAGGCTAATCTTGTAGAATTTGAATCCTTCAACATTTTTCTAGGTGGTTTGTAAACTCATCGTCCCATTAGTCAAGTGACTATTAAGGAAGAGAAAAATGATCCAATTTTCAACACTAATGATAGTGGAATATATGAAAGGATCTAATATTCACAAAAGAAAAATGATGAGAACCCCACAACCTCCATGGAAACCAACAAGAATGAATCGTTTCCTAAGAAGACCCCTCATAAAGAACCTCTCCCCAAAGAGCTCCCTAAGAAGGATCCTCCAAAGAAAGTCAATTCTAAAAGGAATCCTAAAAAGGGAGAACCCATGAAAAAGGATAAGGGTAAATAGGTTGAGCTTGATGTTTATATAGAGGTTGTTATAGGAAAAATGACCATGCATGTTACATTGAAAGAGATTGTGAAACTTCCATGATAGCATTGGAAAGCCAAGAAAACCCTTGGGTTTGAAGAAGAAGACATACCTATGGCATTGTAAAATATCCAACTTGTTGATCTAAACCCAAGGCATGAGTCATTCCTCCTCACCTTAGCTCTTAATGATCTCCTATTACATAAATTCATGTTGGATTCATGGGCTTCCACAAATATTATGCCATTAAAGGTCATGAAGCAATTGAATCTTAACATTACTTGTAGGTACTAGGAAACCTGTGCGTTCAATTCTCAACCCATTGAAGTAGAGGGCCTCATAAAGGATATCAAAGTTTCTTTGGCTATGAATCCTAATATATAACTACTCATGGATGTTGTGGTCATAGATATTCCTGATGTATTGGGGATGCTATTATCAAGGAAATGGGGTGCCATTGTGGGTGGTCAACATCGAATGTACTTATCTTATGTAACCATTTCGTAGTGTGATGGCACTCCTTTCATTATTTATAGGGAACCTGCGTACCCTACCCATGTGGTGAAATATGGACCAATCCCTTATTATAAGGTGCCCAAGACTGAAAAACCTTCTCCCATTCTTCCTTCACAAGAAGTTTGTATCCTTAAAAGGCCTAGTCACAAACAAAACAAGAAATGGAAGACGAAGAAAGAACACAAGGTTTGGGATGTGGTTTTTGTAGACAAAAACCTTGTGCCTATCAAGATTCATGGAAAGATGGGAGAAGATTATTATTAAATTGCCAAACTCAATGATGAACTTTGGCCACAATCGGTCAAATTGAGTCATATCACCCTTTCCTTGACACTTGAAATTGTATTGTATGCATGTTAGGATAGGATGTTGTAATTCCCTCCTCCCATATCTACCCAAGTAACTAGCCAACCACGGTAAACATGTGATAAGAAGTTACTATGATATGATTTGACTCCCTATGTGTTAGTTAAGGAAGTGGAATCGACGGAAACACACCATAGCAGACCTTCTGCACATACTACAAGACTCTCAGAATTCATCCCACTCATTCCCCTAACCAGTCCCTCAGTCCCTCTGATCTTTTAGACCACTAAACCTTGAGACGCTCCCTTGATATGGACAAGGCTGCATCTAAAAACCTCCGGACGCACGTAAATCATGGGTATGAATGTGTCTGGGGACTTGATCTAGGTGGATGTTGGTGGCCACCCATATATTCCACTTGGAACCCCACCATTGTCTCTTTCATTTTTTCAATTTCCTTACTTGTAGAAAAATTTACTATTTTGGCAGTTTTTCGGGTCCTGAACCCGTTTTGACGCCCTAAACAACTTTTCTTGGGAAAACTAGGGCCAACAAGTGTCGTTAACTGGTGTTCCCTGGTCAAAAGTTTTAGTCCTCAAATAGATATTTCTAATGAGGTATTGTGTCGTCAAACAGAGATCGTATGCCAAAGTTACGACCTTGGGAAGTTGATGTACCACAAACGGGGCCCATAGTTTTGGCGCCTCATCTCCTAGGGTTAGGTTTTTGGATGTTTACGATTTTCCATTGTTTCTCAATAATAAATAGGCCTCTGAGCCTCATTTTAACACAGTTCAGAGGCATGTAGCCGCCACATCTCTTCTCAGAGATAAGCTACCATCACCCGAGCTAGTCTTATTTCCATTCTATTTGTAAGCATATTTGATATTAATGAAATGAAGTGTTATTTCTGTTGCATCTTTGTATTTATGGTTATATTTGTAATTTGTTGCATTCCTGTTTAAATATAGATCAGTGGTATCAGAATGCTATGATCTTTCTCTATTTTTCTTTACATGTCCCCAACAAGGTCAAGATATAAGGAGTTAGGGCTTCATCTAGTTGAACCTTTGCAATATTAGCCTCGCAAACCCCGACGACCGCCCATCGGGGAAGAAAATAAAGATGAGAGAGTAAGAGATGTTATCAAAATATTGCTCAAGGAGGCCCTCAAGAAACAAAGGAACGCGATGATGGATAACTTTTCCCAAATCCTTCAACAGTGGCCCACCGGCAGGGCATCCACATCCAACAGCCACTCTGGAGGCACCACTCATTTTAAGGTACAAGTAAACTTTGAAATTCCCATATTTAAGGGCCAAATAGATGCAGACGTCGCAGATAAATGGTTAAATTTGCTAGAAGGATATTTTTTTGTTCATGATTTTTCTAGTCGGGAAAAGATTACTTTTTCTCTCCTCAAAGCCGTCCCCCACGTTAAGGAATGGTGGGAAACCTACTATGAGAAGAAGGATGGAAGTATGCCCTCACTATTTTCAGCCGCGCCCACTTGGAATTCATTCTGGGATGCCATCAAGGAATAGTACTACCCTGTTGAGAGCTATGAGGATAAATACATAAAGTGGACCATGCTGCGGCAAGGAAGGGACCGAGACATGCTTAAGTTTACCAATGCTTTTCATACCCTTCGCACGAAGTTGGGTATCAACGATTCTAAGAAACATTTGGTACTCAAGTACCGTGACTTCCTACACAGGTACATCCAGGATGAGATGGAGTTCCTGGACATCTCCTCGCTTGGCATGACGTACCGATATGTTGTCAATATCGAGCAGAAGCTTAAACAAGAAAAGCGAGACTTTGGATCTTCAAATCCGAAGCAAGGGAAAGGTGCCCCCAAATGGCAGAACAAAGGAAAAATCCAAGGTGGGGCAGCCCAAGACAACTTGCCAAAGATGCAAGAAAAGAAAAACACCGCAAAGTCGAAGAAGGACACGGGAAAATGGTGTGATTTCCATAAGATCTCCACTAACAACACAAATGAGTGTCGGGCTAGGAAGTCACTAGTGGCCGAGCTAAAGGATTCTAAATCAAATGCATGTTCCAACTCTGAGTCAAAACCCGACAAGGGGAATGACAAAGGGAAGCATATTATTGATGTGGAGCCCAACGCCATTGTTGCCACCACCAAGATCCAAAAGAATGAACCTAAATATCCAAAGGAGGGGGAGCGTCTCTTCCACTTATAGATGTGGGTGAAGGGTTCGTCGCTGAAATTCATTGTCGACAGTGGGAGCCAAAATAACCTCATTTCAGTAGAGGTCATGAAGTGGTTGGGCCTATCGACCACACCAAACCCATAGTTTTACAACATCAGGTGGCTTCTCCAAGGATGAGATCTCCGAGTCAGACAACAGTGTCGCCTTCCCTACAACATCAAGCCCTTCATAGATGAGGTATTGTGTGATGTTTCTTCTCTTGACGTTTGTGATGTATTATTAGGAAAACCATACTTGTGGAAGTGACATGTTGTATATGAGTCTAGACCTCGCTCTATTATTATTTCTTTGGGTAATACGTTATACAGCATACCGGAGGTAGCCCCACCTACCACCACTTCTTTGTTATTTGCTAAGAAATGCAGTAAGATCATCTCCTAGGCTAGGAAATTTATTTTCTTTCTGGGTTGCTCTCAAAGTAAGGGGAAGATCGTAGCCACATCCATGGCCCTTGGGAAGGGTTCCTCCACGCAGTAAAAGCAGGTGGATATGGTCATGAAAGAATTCAGGGACATCTTCTCCTAACCCACAGGGGTACCGTTGCATTTTTAGGTCAAGAATTTGTTCAAACTGACCCTTGGAGCACCTCTACCCAACGGGCTGATATATCGTTGCTCCATTATGGAAAATTCCAAGTACAAACAGTGACATGATCAACATCTGGTGCCACACAAGTTTCAGGTGGGCGACAAAGTTTGGCTGCATTTTCAAAAATAACACCTTACCAGAGCCCATCGGAAGCTTAGACCACTTCGATATGGTCCTTACACCATCACCAAGGTTATGGGAGACAATGATTTTTAGCTCATTATTTCCCCATTCATTGGCCTGCACCCATTGTTCAATGTGGACTGCCTTCGACCATACTTCTTACCATTGTTGGACCCATCATACATTGCAGAACAACTCACACCAACAAAGTTAAACCCAGACTATATGGAACAAGCCATAATTGATCGTATTATGGATAGATAGGTCAAGAAAACTCACCAACAAAAGACCCAACTATATTGGGTTGTCAAAACTGACCAACTCCTGCACCAAGGCAAATGGTTCACCAGGGACCAAGTTCAGTAGAAGTTTCCTCATCTCATGGGGAAAATCAACGTAATGGGGACCATTTCTTCCGAAGGGGGAAGGAATGATCTAGGTGGATGTTGGTGGCCACCCACCTATTCCACTTGAACCCCCATCGTTGTCTCTTTCGTTTTTTCAGTTTCCTTAATTGTAGCACAATTTAATATTTTTGACAGTTTTTCTGGTTCTGAACTTTCGGAGTTGTTTTCAGGCCCAAAATGACATTTTTTGGGAAAGTCGAGATAGATATTTCTAACGAGGTATTTTGCGCATCAAACAGAGATCGTATGCCAAAGTTACAACCCCGGAAAGTTGATGTACCAATTTACCGAAACGAGGCCCATAGTTTTGGCGCTTGATATCCTATGGTTATGTTTTTGGATGTTTAGGGTTTTCCATTGTTTCTAAATAATAAATAGGCCTCTGATACTAATTTTAACACATTTCAGAGGCATGTATCTACCACCTCACTTCTCAGAGATAATCTATCATCGCCTGAGCTAGTCTTATTTCCATTCTGTTTGTAAACATATTTCAGTATTTGATATTAATGAAATGAAGTGTTATTTCTATTGCATCTCTATATTTATGGTTATATCTGTAATTTTTTGTGTTCCTGTTTAAATCATTATCAGTGGTATCATATCGGTTTTCTCTTTCTCTGTTTTTCTTTGCATGTCCACAATGAGGTCGAGATATAAGGAGTTAGGGCTCTATCTGGTTGAACCTTTGCAAGATCAGCCTCGCAAACCCCGACAACCGCCCATGGGGGAGTAAAATAAAGATGAGGGAGCAAGAGATCCTATCAAAATATTGCTCAAGGATGACCTCGAGAAACAAAGGAACGTGATGATGGATAACTTTTCCTGAATCCTTCAACGGTGGCCCACCAGCAAGGCATCCACATCCAATAGCCACTCTAGAGGCGCCACTCCTTTTAAGGTACAAGTAAACTTTGACTTTCCCATATTTGAGGGCCAAATAGATGTAGACACCATAGATAAATGGTTAAATATGCTAGAAGAATATTATTTTTCATGATTTTTATAGTCGGGAAAAGATTACTTTTTCTCTTCTCAAAGCCGCCCCCCACATCAAGGACTAGCGGGAAACCTAATGTGAGCAAAAGTATGAAAGTACGCCCTCACTGTTTTCAGGCGCACCCACTTGGAATTCATTTCAAGACATCATCAAGGAACAGTACTACCTTGTCGAGAGATATGAGGATAAATACATAAAGTGGACCACACTACAGCAGGGAAGGGACCAAGACATGCTGGAGTTTACCAATGTTTTTCATACCCTTCACACGAAGTTGGGTATCAAGGATTCTGAGAAACATTTGGTATTCAACTATCATGACTTCCTACACAGGTGCATCCAGTATGAGATGGAGTTCATGGACATCTCCTTGCTTGGAATGATGTACTGATACATTGTCAAGATCAAGTATAAACTTAAACAGAAAAAGTGAGACTTTGGATCTGCGAATCCGAAGCAAGTGAAATGTACCTCGAAACCATAGAAAAAAAGTACAAATCCAAGGCGGGGTGGCCCAAGACAACCCGCCAAAGCCACAATAAAAGAACAACACCACAAAGCCGAAGAAGGACACGAGAAAGTGGTGTGAGTTCCATAAGAGCTCCACTCACAACACAAGTGAATGTTAGGCCAAGCAGTCACTAGTGGCCAAGATGAAAGCTTCTGAATCAGATGCATGTTCTAACTTTGAGTCAGAACCCAACAAGGGGAATGACAAAGGGAAGCATATTATCGATGCGAAGCCCAACGCCACTATTTCCACCACCAAGATCTAAAATAATGAACTCGAAGATCTAGAGAAGGGGGATCGTCTCTTCCACTCACAAATGTGGGTGAAGGGTTCGCTGTTGCAATTAATTGTGGACAGTGGGAGCCAAAATAAACTCATTTCAGCAGAGGTCATGAAGCATTTGGGCTTGCTGACGACATCACACCCACATCCATACAACATCGGGTGGCTTCACCATGGACGAGATCTCCGAGTCAGCGAACAATTTTGCCTTCCCTACACCATTAAGCCCTTCACAGATGAGTTATTGTGTGATGTTTCTCCTCTTGACGTTTGTGATTTATTATTAGGACAACCATACTTGTGGAAGTGACATGTTGTATATGAGCCTAGACCTCTCTCTATTATTATTTCTTTGGGTAATACATTATACATCATACCGGAGGTAGCCCCACCTACCACCACCTCTTTGATCTCTGCTGAGTAATGTAGTAAGATCATCTCCCAGGCTAGGAAATTTATTTTCTTTCTAATTTTCTCTCAAAGTAAGGGGAATATCGTAGCCACATCCATGGCCCTTGGGAAGGGTTCCTCCATACAGCAAAATCAGGTGGATACGATCATGAAAGAATTCAAGGACATATTCTCCTCACCCAAAGGGGTACCGTTGCATTTTCAGGTCAAGCATTCGTTCAACCTTACTACTGGAACACCTCTACCCAACGGGCCAATATATCTCCACTCCATTATGGAAAATTCCAAGTACAAACAGCGACATGATTAGCAATGGGTGTCACACAAGTTTCTGGTGGGCGACAAAGTTTGGTTGCATTTGCAGAAAGAACACCTTACCGGAGCCCATCGAAAGCTTAGACCACTCTGATACTGTCCTTACACCATCACCTAGGGTGTGGGATACATTTATTTTGAGCTCAGCATTACCCCATTCATTGGAATGCACCTAGTGTTCATTGTGGACCGCCTTCGACCATACTTCCCACCATTGTTGAAAACATCATACATTGCATAACAACTCACACCAACAAAGTTAAACCAAGACTACATGGAAAAAGCCACAACTGATCGTATTATGGACAAACAAGTCAAGAACACTCACCAGTAGAATATCCAACTATATCAAGTTGTCAAAACTGGCTAGCTCATGCACCAAGGCAAGTGGTTCACCAGGGACCAAGTTCAGCAAAAGTTTCCTCATCTCATGGGGAACTCAACGCAATGGGGACCATTGCTTGCTAAGGGGGGAGGAATCATCCAAGTGGATGTCGGTGGCCACCTACCTATTCCATTTGGACCCCCACCACTGTCTCTTTCATTTTTCCAGTTTCCTTAATTGTAGCACAATTCACTGTTTTTCGCAGTTTTTTGGGTCTTGAACTTCCAGAGCCGTTTTGAGGCCCTAAACGAATTTTTTGTGAAAACTGGGGCCAACAAGTGGTTTTTATTAGTGTTGGATGGTCTTAAGTTCTATTCCTCGTGTCACGCGGAAAGAGTCGTTAGTGCGGACACAACCGACCTTCCTAGAAAGCCTAAGACTCTCTAATGACAAACAAGACAAATAAGAGCAATACTTCCCTAAATATGCTTTTACAATATGAGAAATCAAGTGTTTAGATCTTACCTGTAATCCAACGCTGTTGTAGTAGTCCAGCTTCGTTGATCCGGATGAGCTCCTCCTTCCCTTCGAAGCTTGCATTCACCAACAATCAAACGATCAAATAGCACCTGAATATCACATAAAATAAAACATATTTAACATGTAGACCAAGGAGTACATGAAACAACTCATTAATAACAAATTGTTGAGAAGAATGGACTAATTTGTATTAAAAGGTAACAAAAGGAACCATTACAACCTGAGCCTTGGTGTTGTGCAAGCTCCTCCCAGGGTCCACAAGAGTTCTCCCTTACTCTGATCAGATCACCCACCTCCCAATGGAAACAAGTAAAGATGGTAATCTCTCTTCACAAGCTTCTACAAGGAAGTCCTAATTCCAACAGCATCTACCCTTAGGAATGTTCAGCTTTCAACCTCTTCTCCCTTTGGCCCAATGCCTGTATTTATAGTGCTCTAGAGGAAGTTATTCAGGTCCACCATCAATGGGATAAGCCCCTCTTTGGATGGGATAGCTCCCCTATTGATGGGATGAGTTCCTCTTTGGTAGGGATACATGAACCATCTGGAGGCGCTTCATACACGTCAAACATACTTCTAGAAGACTCTAGAAATGACCACAAGTAACTTTTTTGGAATGAAACTTGCGCCTTTTGACCTTTACAGGAGTACGCACCCATCCCTTTACATACAGAGCGTACAAGTACGCAGGTATTGTGAACTTGGGTTGCGTACCCGCAGGTAAGGCTAAGAGAAACTGCGTACCAGAGATAATTGACTTTAAATGACTTTTCTCTCTTTCTTGAAGTTTGACATGGAGAGCAGAGGCATGAGACTTGCCAAGGAGGATAGTATGACAGTGGATGGAGCCATACTAACTGCAAATAGTCATGGTGACATTTTTTAGTGTAACAGATTGCCCCCTAAAGTGCGAAGCCTGTAGTAGATTAGGGTTTTTATGATCTAGGAATGGTGAAGTACTTTATCATTTCAAGGAGTATCTTGTGGAGGACCCGGTCAGAACCTGCAAATATTCAACACAAAATACATATATAAGATTATATCATCGTTGAGGTAGGCATTCCCATACTCAGATTGAAAACTTTAACTAATGATCTAACTACTGCTCTGATACAAGAATGATTTTGCAGTACATCACAATCATAGACTTTTGTAGACACAGTATGGACGCAACCATCTGTTTATGATTAGTCTACTGTATAATAAATACAAAACTCCTCGTAGCCTGGATGGTGGAAACTAGATCCAGGGTCTTCATTTCTACTTCCCGAATTGGTACGATTCTATCCATGCGAATAAATGAGTTGATGTCGAGCATGGTAGAAACCACTTGATTACCAGTCAATGATGTAAACTGTTAACAAGTGTGAGAGAGACCACCGGTGATGTCAATGGTTCTCAAAGTACCCAGTACAATCCATGAAATGTGAATGAATGAGTTGATGTCGAACACGTCACGGAATCCTTCGATCGAAAGTCAATGATGTAAACTATCGTCAAAGGCGAGAAACCTGCCATTGATGCATGCAGACTTCAAGGTACTGTCGATTTCTAAGTCATCTTTCTAGATAATGTGCTGATGTCGATAGAAAGCGACTCGTTGCAGGCAAGCCCACAACATGAAATCATTTGTTTAAGTTGAAGAAATGCTGCTGTAAGGACTGACTCAGGGATGGTCAAATGGATGACAAGTATTTTGCATATGAATGGTTTATTTGCAGAGACCTCTTGAACACATAACGACACGACAGATGGTTTGGTGACGATTGACCCAAAGTTAATACCTGGAAACGGTTGAAGACTTTCAAAGTGGTTTGATCAACTTTTAAGGCAAAGGATTCCCAACCCAGGTGAATGAAAAGTGTCGTGTTCAAGAGCGGTGATAAGGTTCTTCTGTAACATAGGATGACAAATCGGTTCATTCTTCTCTCTTTTCCCCCACCATTTCTGGCAAGTACCTCTTTATTTTTTTTTTACAAGCTTGAGGAGGATAACATATGCTTGACTATAAGCTCATCCTTCGGATGAGTCCAACTTAGTTTAGATTCGGACCCTAAGAAGGAGTGGTCCGTTCCTGTTTGTAATCGAACAGGTCCTTTACTGTGAAATTTTAACGAGTCCAGTATAGGAGAAACTCGGCGTTTTTCATTTTTAGAGAGTCTGAAAAAATTAAAGAAGACTCCACAGTGAACTTTTTCGTAAATTTGTGTCTCCCAAGCCCGAAAAAGTATAAAATAATACCTGAGAGAACCGCTTGATCTCACGACCAAGGAGTACTTTCATGATTAGTGTCTCTGACCTGAAAAGTAAAAAGCGATCAAGGACACGTCGTTTTATTTCCGTATCGAGTTTGAAATGACAAAATCCCGGCAATCTTTTCCTGTTTTTACGGTCAGAAAAGAGCTATAAGGGGACCGTCTTTTAGTTCCATTTTAACGAGTGTAAAAGAAACGCTCGGCAATCTTTTTATGTTTTAGGAGTCAGAAAAGAGCTTAAAAGATGACTCTGATGTTTTGATTCGTGAAAAATGATGATTTTTCTCTAAAGTTCTTTTGTCCTGCACAAAAACGACATATTACTCATACCTGTTTAAGATGGGTAAAAATACATTGAAAAATGTCCTTTCATGGTGAAAAATAAACAAACTTAGCATTCATTTATCCAAAAAACCTATAAAAAGACTTTTTACCATGTCATTTTTACCATTTTACTGCTGAGGTTGAGAAAAGGGCTTTTGACAAGAAAACTTCCCGTGGACTTTGCGGAGAATCCGACCGTCAGAATCGAGCGCCGTCTCTTTCAGGTATTTCACAACATCCTCCTCTTCAATTTCATCCGTTTAGAATTTCATTTCAAGTTTTAGTTTGATTTTTTGGAGGGTTTAGGGTTTTAAAATGCGCTTCTCGGGGGACGCAGGTGCCCCATGGGCGACCTGCGTACCCCGACTTTTTTGTATATGGGAAAAAGGTCGGGGTACGCAGCCCGCCTTCAGACCAGCTGCGTACCACCGCTCTGTGTTCTGAACGCGGGGTGCGTACCCCGTGAAACGCGGTTTTTTAAACCCCAAACTCCAATTTTAACCAACCAAATTTTATTTAATGAATTCTAACTATTGTTTTTTGGTGTGTAGGTCACTCACCATGCTGGATTGGCGTGAAAGAGAGCACGAAGACGTTGATTTGGCCGCAATAGGTCATCAACCTTCTATTGATGCGTTAAAGGCATGCGGACTCTATAAGTACTGGGCCATACCTGGCATGAGGGCCCAGGTGCCATTCTTAGAGTGGCTGGTTGAAAGGTGGAACATTCAGGAGCAATGTTTTTTCATCAGAGAACACCAGCTCGAGATAGAGTCCTCTGACATATACTTTCTCACTGGCTTGCCTAACAGGGGCGAGCAACTCTCTCTATTCGGGACTAGGCCGGGTGGCCAATCCCTTGCTAGTCTCCGGCTAGAGTGGTGCAACAATCAAAACCAGGAGAAGGGGATAGAAATCAAATATATATCCCGACCTAAACTTATGGTAATTGCCTTTACAGTTACCAAACTTTGCGGTGCTGCCGCTTTGCACATGGCCACTGGATCCCAAATGCGGATGGCTATAGATTGCTTCCAAGGCACCATTTTCAACTGGTGCGATGCTGTGTTGGCCAATATGAAGGGCCAACTAACTAGGGCAAAGAGAGGACAACTGAAGACCTTTGGATACGGGCCTTTAGTTGTGAGCTTTTCCCTAGAGAGAGTTCCAATGCTGATCCCCCAGCATCTTACAGTTCCAGTTGGGGTTCCTCGGGAGCCTAAGTTGACGAGATGGGTCGCGGTAATGGCCCGGCATCCTGACGAGGGAGCAGCAGTTGTTCGATTTCCTGATGGTTACTTTCATTGGCTAGAGGGCCAGGTCTTTGCGATTCAGGATTTTCCGTATGCCGGAATGGATTTTCGCAATGATCCAGACATGGTTCTTCCACAGGGAGAACAATGGGACGACAGAGGTACTTCATTCTTCACAAGTTTTTAAATTATGTATTTTTTTTGTTTTTTATATATCGTCTCAAAACTGACAGCACAAATTTTCAAAATGCAAATGTAGGTCCACGGCGTCCGGCCAACCTCCGAGCTTTTGAGAGGAGAGTACCAGCTATACCAGCACCGGCCCCACAGGATGCGGCCGCAGAGACCTTAGCCGAGCTAGAACAGGATCTAGAGTGTATGACGGCGGATATACCAGAGACCACTATAGATGACATTCCTATCCAAATTCAGCGCTACGTGGTCACAGTCCCAGGACCTTTCAGGAGGTCCCTGTGTAGGGTAGCGCGGGCAGTGGTCTCGTATAGAGAGCACCACCAGTGATTGGCTAGTCACTTTTGTAGACACATATGACATTTTTGGTTTTTTGTACTTATCATTTTTGCCGATCATAAGGTGTTTTTCAACCTATGATCGAAGACGATGTATATTTTTGACACACTCCTATCTATATATATCATTATTACCGGCTTATTTTGTTAAACATGTGTGATGAAATGTTTATAAATTTACATTTATGATTGTTACAAATGTCTATTTAACATTTGAGACGCCATTGCATCTGCTAATGTATTTAAAGACCTTGGAATATGTTGATATTCAATGTAATCAAATTCACGTTCCAAGAGACGCACCCTCAAAAACAATCTTAATAACACTGGATTTCTAATGGCATAGACTCTATTAAGCTGTAATACAACGAGTTCAGAATCTAACCTCACTATCAAACTCCGAATCCCAAATGAAATAGATTCAGATAATAATTCAATCACTGCACTGTATTCTGCAATGTTGTTTGTTGTTTGACCGAGGTTCACCCCATGCATAGAAACTAACTCGTCAGAGGGCGAATAGATAACCCAAGCTGCGGAAGAGATATTCCGTGTACTACGACAAGCACCATCAGAAAATCCAATGTATGTTTGGAGAGGCGTCGACATCTGCAATATCAAGAGTAAAACCAAGATAAGCCAGAATAACGACAAAAGCACACTCTTTAAACTAAGCACACAGCCTAAACTAAGCAAACATTCCAACTAGAAAGAAAACTAACCTAACTAGAACTAACTAAATCTCCATACCCACCATTTAAGCATAATACCTCTTTAGGTAAAGTCCATTTCTGGGCTTATCCAAAGAGTCCCCATCAAAATCTACCAGCTCATAGGCCCCTTTTGCCAGCTTTCGCTTGACAATGTAGGGCCCATGCCACATGGGAACGAATTTTCCAGCACCTAATTTATCGTTAGCTTGATCATATAATAACACTAGGTCTCCTTCCGAAAAATTACGAGGGGTCACGTTACGATCATACTGAGCTTTCATCCTTTTTGCGTGAGTCTCGATTGCCAAAGCAGCATCACGTCGAGTCTCATCTAATTTAGCTAGGTATAACAGACGCTTCTCCTCTTCGGAAGTAGCTGGGAGTAATTCGACAGCCATTTGAAGTGATGGGATTTTGCATTCAATGGGAAACACTGCTTCCAAACCATAAACTAGCTGGAAAGGAGTGAACCCTGTTGATGTTTTTACTGAGGTTCGATACGCCCAAAGCGCTGAAAATAACATGTTGTGCCAATTCGACCGATGAATACCAATGATTCGTCGGATCATGATAACTAGAACTTTATTAATAGATTCAACCAAACCGTTTGCTTGGGGATAATAAGGAGTAGAACTATCATGGCGTAAACCAAGCTGGCTTGTAAGTTCTGTCATCATAATGTTTCAAAAATGGCGCCCATGGTCAGTGATTATCGCTTGTGGGACACCAAACCTAGCAATAATATGATTGAATACGAAAATCGCTGCTTTTTTGCCGCTTGCCTCGAATGTAGGCATCGCCTCGGCCCATTTAGTAAAATAATCAACCGCAAGGATGATATACGCATGCCCCCCGGCCGAGAAAGACGTAAGCGGATCGAATCATCCGAGATAGAATTGGAAGCACACCAGAGGTGGTAAGTCATCACGTGATTGGACGGATCCTCTCCAGACTTACCTTCGAACTTGGGTATATCACTGGGCAACTTATTTGGCATTGGCGGCCAGAACGGAAGATATTGAATTGGATCGTTCGTTAGGCGCGTCAAGTCTGGTAAATCCAAAGTTGCGATAAACGGTAACTGCCGGTTAGGATCTCTAAAACTCTGGGTCACAAGACCAGTCCCAGGAGGAGGATATCCAAGATAACTAGGAACAGGAATCGCATTAGGGATATTATATCCTCCTGGAAAACCAGGATTAACCGGACCGTACTGGGGTTGTTGAGGTTGTTGATAAGTGTACCCAGGATACGGTTGATACTGGTAAACCGGTTGTTGGACAGCAGGACCGAATTGGTACTGTCCCTGGTACTGTTGGTGGGTAAATTGAGGTTGAGTTGTTACAACAGTACTTAAACCAGGCTGCCCTACAGGCATCTGGACCGTGGTTTGAATCGTAGATCCGGACAACGGTAAAGATGTCTGAGGAGTGGTTGCAGAGACAGTAGAAACCGGGGCTGTCGACACTCCAGAAGTAAGTGTGGTAGATGTTGCGGTAGTTGCAGCAGCAGTTTGAGATGGAGTACTAGGTGAAATTGGCGGCTGAGTAACTACCGAAGTTACAGAAGTTTGAACATTTGACTGGACAGGTTGCGGTTGCTGGGGTGAAACAGAAACTACGGGTTGTCCAGTTTGAGGTACCAACTGTATACTTGGCTGCAACACCTGTTGACCCTGTGATGGATCCCACACTATCATTCCGGGGTATTGACCCGTAACAGGTTGAGGATACTGAGATCCATAACCGGATTGAGGATAGGATTGATAACTGAAAGGCATAGTTCCCATACCTTGAACATATGACTGACCTTGAGGTGGTTGATAACCTTGACTCGAGTATTGACCTTGAGGTTGATAACCTTGGGGTAAATACTGATACTGGGGTTGACCTTGACCTTGAGGTTGATACCCTTGAGGTTGATACCCTTGAGGTAAATATTGATACTGAGGTTGACCCTGGGGTACATATTGAGGCTGGGGTTGACCTTGAGGCATGTATTGTACCATGGGTACATACTGACCTTGAAGCTGCCCCCCAGACACAATTTGTGTACCTTGAGGTTGCCCCCCAGACATTAATTGAGGCTGCCCCACAGGCGGTAATTGACCACCTTGAGGTTGAGAAACGGGAATTGAACCTGAAATCATGTAAATGTCCCCTACACCCAACGGTTTATTACCATTGTTTCTAGCTAATAACCCATGATCAATGGGTTGAGGAGATGCCCTCGCAAAGGTACCAGAAAGTGACTGATACCCGGTGGGAACAGAAGGACCGTCGTGTAAAAAAGATTCAGGAGATTAAGTGAACACGGACGACTGACCAGACATATTTACCGGAGTATAAATACCTCCAAGTGGAAAAGGAGTACGAGGTGGAGAAAAACCTACCCCTGAGTTGTCTAAATAATTGGTTAACGAAAGGTACCAAGTAGTACTTCTAGGAGGACTGTAAAAGATAGAATCACGCTCCCTTAGATCAATAGTAGGTTGATCTTCAATGGTAGACACGCCTAATTCTTCCTCTGGAGCAAGTTCTTCAATAGCTATCAAACCAGTAGGAAGATTTTCGGTGATGACTCTTTCTACCCTAGGTGAATCTGGTACACTAGAAGTTGGAGTAACAGGTTCAGATATTTCAGGTTCTTCGCCTATATCACTAGTAGATGAAAAACTACCAACAAGCTCAGAAACTTCAACTGCTTCAGGATTATAACCTGTTTCTAGACTTTGGTAATCTTGATGGACTACCAACGAAGACTCTCCTTCTTCTGGTGAACCTACTCTACTGCCGCTAGGAGGAGTTACAAGGACCTTTAAACCTTCGTAATGACTTGGGACCTCTTGAAGAGATTCACCCCGAAGTCTACGGGATTTCCTCAACAATTCGGCCACAGAAACAACCTCAGGAGACTTGCCCCGAAGTCTACGGGACTGTCTCGGTAATTCCGCCACAGTTAAAAACTTTTAACTACTGCACACGCAAACAAAGTAAAATCTCAAAGCAAACCACCTAAAGTCTCTAAAGAACCAAACAAATTTGAATCATACACCTAAAGAATCTAGGGCGTCAAACTAAGCACAAACAGTAGCCTTCCAGACTGAAAACGCTAGTTGGAGATGAAACCCAACATCGCCGGATTCAGTACAGAAGTGGCGGGTGGAACAGTTACCCCGGCAACCTGCTTAATGAATAGACCGGCACAAGTTCCTCCACTTTAACCGTCTCGGGTGAAGTGAACCCCCCGGAAAATCCAAGCGAGTCTAGCCGACGTCTGCTCCAGGTACAGTGGGATCTTCCCTCCACTGTCACCTCGGTAGAATCCTAAAGATAATGGTCACTAAGGTTACCAACTGCAACAAATGCACCTGGGGGAACAGTCTACACTCCGACAGCACGCAAGGGCAGAGTATCAAGCTCAATCCCCTTTCCGGTTCCTTGACAATAATCCAAGGTTTACCGACAAGTGACCCCTGGCTCCTCGACAATGGTTAATCCGAGGTTTACCGTTTGTAATACGTGTGTGTATGGCGTCGTTCCCAACGAGGGAGGATTGATCCCCTCACTGGTTCGGACACGAGCTCGTGCTTCTCCTTTAAGAGGAGCTTTCCCAGAGTACAAATGAGACAATTGGATTTATTCTATTACAAGATAAGCTACTTGTTTGGTTTTGTTGTCTTGGAGAGTTAATTACTCTCCTACTCCAAGACACTAGCCTGATCTAAATTGGTGTTTCAGAGCCCTAGTAAATAAAAGTTACTATGTTGATTTTACTTTAAGCGTTAATTTTATGGTTTTTCTTAAAGACAAAAAGGTGATGGAGATGAAACTGGTGGTGTGTAGACTCGACTCGCAACCACTACAAAGATGCACCTAAGATGATTTACACTACCTTTCCTTTTCAATGAATCTCCTAACTTAAGAGAGTTGGAAAATGCAAATTTTATAGAAAACAACTTTCTTAGTAAAGACAATCAAAGAAACAATTCTCTTTATCTTTTCAAAACACACAACTCATGACCACTAATTACTCTTACGAAATTTCCTTTTTCTCCCAAAAGTCTACAAGTGCTACCAAAGCAAACTTTTTCCAAAAGAATTTTTGTGTTTTTTCTATGTTAATAAAGCATATAAAACTATTTTATCAAATCGAATTTAACAAATCTAAAACAATCAAATCAAATTCATTCAAAAGCAAATCAAAAGCAAATTTACCTAAAAGTAAAAATAATGAGGACAAAAGCCTACAAGAATGATTCCCGGATGTTTTACTTAGTCAAAATGCAACTAAGGATCAGTTCATGCAGAATCATAAACTAACCAAAAAACAAAATCGAAATCTTTTTGTTCTTTTTTCTCAAGAATGGAATTCAAGGCTTTAACAAACAAACTTTTTGAGATTCGCAAAGAGAAGACACAAAGGTAGGTCTCTCACTAGGGTGACTTCTATGACAGGCCCGACTCCTAAGAGGACTGATCAAAACCAGGGAGATCCAAAGTTGGACAACCCCTAACGCCAAAGTCACTACAGGACCAGTTAAAAATCACACCCTAGGGCAAAATCCATATGAATTCCACCAAAACCCTCGACACTAACGGGACAAGTTCAGGTGAAGATCTTTGAAAGTAAACTGATGGATCTGGGCAGAAAAAACAATGTAAAAGCAAAATCTAAAGAGCAAAAAGCAAAAATTGAAATTTTCTCAAAATTGACAGGGGTACGCAGGTCATCTGTTTACACAGGCGCGGGTACGCACTGTGCACAAAGACGCAATGCGTACAAGTACACACTGTGTTAAACCCAAAGACTGCGTACTGCTGGCAAGGCTAAGAAAAATAAAAAAACTAAATTGACTCTAAGCTAACCCACCCAAACACACAGCTAGACAACCAAAAATCAGAAAACAAGCAATGTTTCTCAGACCAAAATATCAAATCAAAAAGAACTCAAACACATTAATGGATTCCCCAGCGGAGTCGCCATTTTGTCATGCGGAAAGAGTCGTTAGTGCGGACACAACCGACCTTCCTAGAAAGCCTAAGACTCTCTAATGACAAACAAGAAAAATAAGAGCAATCCTTCCCTAAATATGCTTTTACAATATGAGAAATCAAGTGTTTAGATCTTACCTGTAATCCAACGTTGTTGTAGTAGTCCAGCTTCGTTGATCCGGATGAGCTCCTCCTTCCCTTCGAAGCCTGCATTCACCAACAATCAAACGATCAAATAGCACCTGAATATCACATAAAATAAAACATACTTAACATGTAGACCAAGGAGTACATGAAACAACTCATTAATAACAAATTGTTGAGAAGAATGGACTAATTTGTATTAAAAGGTAACAAAAGGAACCATTACAAACTGAGCCTTGGTGTTGTGCAAGCTCCTCCCAGGGTCCACAAGAGTTCTCCCTTACTCTGATCAGCTCACCCACCTCCCAATGGAAACAAATAAAGATGGTAATCTCTCTTCACAAGCTTCTACAAGGAAGTCCTAATTCCAGCAGCATCTACCCTTAGGAATGTTCAGCTTTCAACCTCTCCTCCCTTTGGCCCAATGCCTATATTTATAGTGCTCTAGAGGAAGTTATTCAGGTCCACCATCAATGGGATAAGCCCCTCTTTGGATGGGATAGATCCCCTATTGATGGGATGAGTTCCTCTTTGGTAGGGATACATGAACCATCTGGAGGCGCTTCATACACGTCAAACATACTTCTAGAAGACTCTAGAAATGACCACAAGTAACTTTTTTGGAGTGAAACTTGCGCCTTTTGACCTTTACAGGAGTACGCACCCATCCCTTTACATACAGAGCGTACAAGTACGCAGGTATTGTGAACTTGGGTTGCGTACCCGCAGGTAAGGCTAAGAGAAACTGCGTACCAGAGATAATTGACTTTAAATGACTTTTCTCTCTTTCTTGAAGTTTGACATGGAGAGTAGAGGCATGAGACTTGCCAAGGAGGATAGTATGACAGTGGATGGAGCCATACTAACTGCAAATAGTCATGGTGACATTTTTTAGTGTAACACCTCGGATAGATCTTTCTAATGAGGTATTGTGCACATCAAACAGAGATCGTATGCCAAAGTTATGACCTCAGGAAGTTGATGTACCAATTTACCGAAACGGGGCCCATATTTTTGGCGCTTGATCTCCTGTGGTCAGGTTTTTGCATGTTTAGGGTTTTCCATTGTTTCTCAATAATAAATAGGCCTCCAAGCCTCATTGTAACATAGTTCAGAGGCATTTATTCACCACATCTCTTCTTAGAGATAAGTTGCCATCGCCCGCGCTAGTCTTATTTCCATTCTGTTTGTAAGCATATTTTAGTATTTGATATTAATGAAATGAAGTGTTATTTCTGCTGCATCTCCGTATTTATAGTTATATCTATAATTTGTTGCATTCTTGTTTAAGTTTGGATCAGTGGTATCAGAGCGGTCTTCCCTTTCTCTATTTTTCTTTGCGTGTCCCCAACGAGGTCGGGATATAAGGAGTTAGGGCTCGATCTGGTTGAACCTTTGCAAGATCAGCCTCACAAACCTCGACAACAGCCCATGTGGGAAGAAAATAAAGATTAGGGAGGAGGATATCCTATCAAAATATTGCTCGAGGAGGCCCTCGAGAAATAAAGGAACGCAATGACGGATAACTTTACCCAAA
Source organism: Pinus tabuliformis (assembly GCA_031772625.1). Classification (NCBI taxonomy): domain Eukaryota; kingdom Viridiplantae; phylum Streptophyta; class Pinopsida; order Pinales; family Pinaceae; genus Pinus; species Pinus tabuliformis. The sequence goes on from CM062816.1 coordinate 1,180,552,389, forward strand.
TCCTTCAATGGTGGCCCACCAGTGGGGCATCCACATCCAATAGCCACTCTGGAGTCGCCACTCTTTTTAAGGTACAAGTAAACTTTGACATTCCCATATTTGAGGGCCAAATAGATGCACACACCATAGATAAATTATTAAATTTTCTAGAAGGATATTTTTCTATTCATGATTTTTCCAGCTGGGAAAGTCGCCCCCCACGTCAAGGACTGGTGGGAAACCTACTGTGAGCAGAAGGATGAAAGTACGCCCTCATTGTTTTAATCCGCACCCACTTGGAATTAATTCTAGGACACCATAAAGGAGCAGTACTACCATATCGGGAGATACGAGGATAAATACGTAAAGTGGACCACGCTGCGGCAAGGAAGGGACCAAGACGTGCCAGAGTTTACCAATTTTTTTCATACCCTTTGCACGAAGTTGGGTATCAAGGATTCTGAGAAACATTTGGCACTCAAGTACCGTGTCTACCTACACAGGTACATCTAAGATGAGATGGAGTTCCTGTACATCTCCTCGCTTGACACAGTGAGACTTTGGATATGAGAATCTGAAGCAAGGGAAAGGTGCCCCCAAATTTCAAAACAAAGGATAAATCCAAGGCAAGCGACCTAGGACAACCTGCCAAAGATGCAAGCAATGAACAACACCACGAAGCAGAAGATGGAAACGAGAAATTGGTGTGAGTTCCATAAGAGCTGCACTCACAGCACAAGTGAGTATTGGGCCAAGCATTCACTGGTGGTTGAGCTGAAGGCTTCTGAATCAGATGCATATTCCGACCCTAATTCAAAACTTGAGAAGGGGAATGATAAAGGGAAGAAAATTATTGATGTGGAGACCAGCGCCACTGTTTTCACCACCAAGATCCAAAATAATGAACCCGAAGATCCAGATGAGGGGAGCGCGTCTCTTTAACTCATAGATGTGGGTGAAGGGTTCTCCGCTACAATTCATTGTCGATAGTGAGAGCCAAAAGAACCTCATTTCAGTAGAGGTCATGAAGCGGTTGGGCATACCGACCACACCACACCCACATCTGTACAACATCGGGTGGCTTCACCAAGGATGAGATCTCCGAGTCAGCCAACAGTTTTTCCTTCAATACAACATCAAGCCCTTCATAGATGAGGTATTGTGTGATGTTTCTCCTCTTGACGTTTGTGATGTATTATTATGACAACCATACTTGTGGAAGCGACATGATGTATATGAGTCTAGACCTTGCTCTATTATTATTTATTTGGGTAATACGTTATACAACATACCGGAGGTAGCCCCACCTACCGCCACCTCTTTGATCTCTGCTAAGAAATGCAGTAAGATCATCTCCCAATCTAGGAAATTTATTTTCTTTCTGGTTTTCTCCCAAAGTAAGGTGAAGATCGTAGCCACATCCATGGCCTTCAGGAAGGGTTCCTCCACGCAGCAGAAGCAGGCAGATACAGTGATGAAAGAATTCAGGGACATCTTCTCCTCACCCACAGGGGTACCATTGTATTGTCAGGTCAGGCATTCATTCGACCTAACTCCTGGAGCACCTCTACCCAATGGGCCGATATATTGTAGCTCCATTATGGAAAATGCCAAGTACAAATAGCAACATGATCAACATCGAGTGCCACACAAGTTTCAGGTGGGTAGCAAAGTTTGGTTGCATTTGCAGAAAGAACACATTATTGGAGCCCATCGAAAGCTTAGACCACTCTGATACAGTCCTAACACCATCACCAAGGCTGGGGAGACAATGATTTTGAGCTCAACATTGCCGCATTGAATGGCTTGTATCTAGTGTTCAATGTGGATAGCCTTCAACCATACTTCCCACCATTGTTGGACACATCAGACATTGCAGAATAACTCACACAAAGAAAGTAAAACCCAGATTGATCATATTATAGACAGACAGGTCAAGAACACTCGCCAGTAGAATATCCAACTATATCGGGTTGTCAAAACTAGCCAACTCCTGCACCAAGGTAAGTGGCTCACTAGGGACCAAGTTCAACAGAAGTTTCCTCATCTCATGGGGGAACTCAATGCGATGGGGATCATTGCTTTCTAAGGGGGGAGGAATGATCTAGGTGGATGTTGCTGGCCATCCGCCTATTCCACTTGGACCCCCACCACTGTCTCTTTCATTTTTTCAATTTCCTTAATTGTAGCACAATTTACTATTTTTGGCATTTTTTCGAGTCTTGAACTTCCGGAGTCGTTTTGAGGCCTTAAATGACATTCTTTGAGAAAATTGGGGCTAACAAGGTTGTGTGACTGGTGTTGGTTGGTCGAAAGTTGTAGTCCTTAGATAGATCTTTCTAAGGAGGTATTTTGTGCATCAAACGGAGATCGTATGCCAAAGTTACGACCCTGGGAAGTTGATGTACCAATTTACCCAAACGGGGTCCTATTAGGGGAATTTTGAGGTCTAAAATGGGCCTCCCAAGGAAATTATAAAATAATAGTGGAAATAATAAAATAATATTAGTTTACATCATCAAATATTAGAGGGAAAAAAGAAAAAACTATTTTTTCAACTTATCTCCCTATGTGTTTACTCAAATTTAGAGTGGAAACACTCGTTGGATGCAAAATTTTATTCCTCATCCAAGGAATACCCATGTTGCATAATTTTGACGAACACTACTACATGAAAATTGAGAAATACATGAAAAATGAGATTGTAATCACATTTTTTCATGTATTTCTCATTTTGCATGTAGCAGGGTCCATCGAAAGTATGCAACATGGGTACTCCTTATATGAGGAATTAAATTTTGCTTCCAATGAGTACTCCCGCTCGAAATTTGAGTAAAACCTTTGGGAAATAAGTTGAAAATACGATTTGAAAAAGTAGTTTTATTATTTTATTATTTTTTAATGTTTTTACTTTTTTACTCCAAAAATGGTGAATCATCCCCCATGGTTGACATCATCATCTTGAATCCTATTGGTTCTTATAAAGTTTGTTTTGGTTGTGTTAGACTCCGTCTCATGTCAGAGATTGATTCTTCTTCAAAACCCTGTTTTGAAGAAGAAATCATTAATGTGTTGTTTTAGATTATGTAATTTATCTCCAGCTCTTCAAAAGGGAGCAGCTTCCTCAGCTCCTATCTCTGCAAAAGCACAAACACAATTCAAAACATCATCAGCAATCAAAGTCTGGCAATTTAATAATCAAATCAACAATGCCTTCCCCTCCTTCATCCATTACTCGTACACGACAAGCTTTGAATCTTTCCAAGATCAGTCTACTTCAAGCAAAGATGACGAATCTAAAGTAAATCAAAATCTAGTTTTTCATGTAGCAGAGGCCGCCTTGAATGAGCAACCAAAAATCTCCAAGTGTGTTGGATGAAGTTAGAGAGGGGTCGCGTGGGAAAGAGAATTCTTCTGGAAAATTGATGCTGGAAAGTTGATGTTGCAGGTCCAGATCTTGATCAAATATTCATAGCCTCATATACCCTTGTCCCAACAGGTCGAGTATTGCTGCATTGTTTTTCAGAGATATGGTGTGATGGAATTTCGTAGCAGAGGAGACTGGGCAGAACATAATTTCCAGTTTAAAGAGTCCAAGGTGACTACTAACAAAATTGGGGATGGAATTGGAGTTGTAATTCTAGATGATGGCATGCAGGTCTAATCGCTCTCAGAACCAACAGAAGAGAAATAGTCTACTGTTCAACTTTAAAAAATGACGTGTTTAGACTGCAGCAAACATAATGGAGCAATGAATAAGCTGGCTGAATAGCACAACATGATGACTGCTAGTCTCTTTATTACCATTGGAGCTTGTTCAGGGACATGGAGATTGTAATGGTAAATTGTATAACCCTTTGGGGCAATAGAAGGTTGATACCACATGGGCCATTGAGGGAACATTTGATTGCATTGAGACGGGCAGATATAATAGTTTTGCATCATACAGATTTGATTTCAAAAGAAAAATATCAATATATCATGGCTATGTTGGAGTGTTTACTTGAGGAGGAAATCCCTATTTTTGGTAGCAAAATGGTCCCGTGCCATTTCTTCAGATTACAGTGCGAAGCTTCAGTGATTCCTTTGAACGTAGTGCACAATATGGTTGTATTGTGTGTTTCTGGCATTGGTTGTCCAGAGTCACTTTCGTTAGCTATGAAAAAGAGCTTAAGATTGCAAATTTTTGCTTTTATTGTGTAGCTGGGTGCAGCACACGTTGACAGAGTAGATTTCAGTGACCATCACATTTTTCAAGATAAGCTTCATTATTGGCATAATTTGATATACTCATTTGTACATGATTTGCGATTAGTACAAAAGAAGCTTCAAAATTTGGAAGTGAATTTGGACAAAGCGTTACTATTATATTAACAGAGAAGGATTATGAAAGAAGTCAACCAGTATTAATGAAGTTCAAAGCTGCAGAAGTTCTTGTTCTTCATTCTACTTTGGGAATTGTGAGTTGTTCTAGGAACTCAGAAGAAAGGTTCAAAACTTTGTTGCTTAACAAAGTGATGCGACAAGGGTGATGCAAGGACTTGTTTGAGCCATTAAATTACAGCCAGCAATTGATCATAAATAGCAAAAAAGCCTATGATTTCCAGACATACAGGCTCATATCAAAATCCGTGGAATGATCAACTGAAGATCTTTCCAAGAAGCATGCGGCACATGGCTATGACAGTTGAATTTGGGTCTGTTTTGTATTACTCTCAAATTCATCAAGTTATTTTTACTATGTGTAAGTTCTCCTTTGGCACTGAAAGGGAAGATGAACCGTTTGCATATGAATTAAAGATATTAGTAACGTGGCAGTTGTTGCAATATTTAAGGCGTTCGTTTCATCTAAGGAAAATATGCGGCATAAAATCTGGACAGGGACCATTTATGGCATTGCAGTGACATCATAAAGGCCATGGTTTTGCTCACCATCCCGATTCTGCATTCAAGATCATGACTTGGCTAAGTAAATACTTAGCTCAAAACAGAAAGAGCAGTCTTTTCCCATTTATTTTAGATCGTATTTTTAATACATGAATTGTTTTTGCCCCCGAGCTCAACTGTATCATAGCGTTTTAAGACATCTGTCACAGCAGAAAATGGGGTCAATTCGCCTACTTTTATCCTCAGTCCCGATTCAAAAGGATCAGCGCTCCATATGTCAGCCATTAGAGGATTTTAGGGAAACGCTGTTCTATGTTTAGCATAGATGAAACGCCCATTTCTAATTTATGTAATTCAGGTGAAACAACGCAGGAGTTTTTTGGGTTGATCTGTTTTCTTTTACAACAGAGGCTTATTTAATGTATTAAAAATAAAAACTCATGGGAGTTAGTAAAAAAAGAGAGGACAGAAGAAAATTCTGAGTGCTGAGAGCTGGTGGAGAACAGAGCTTTCAATGTACAGTTTTTGGCAGGGATTTTTAATTAAATTTCACAGCTCTGACTTCTGAGATTCCTGTGGCATGATGATTTAGCATAAGTTTTTCTCTTGTTTCATATGTAATCTGTTATGTTTCATTTCACTACATGGTCATTTCTAACTGAACAAATGAAGTGTTTAGGTAAGAATTCATGCCTGCCATGCTCTGCCTATAAGTTTGTTCATGTTTAATGTTTTCTACTGTTTAAGGAGGATTCAAAGTTATTGTTTGCCCTCCTTAGCTCCTCACCAGTCTTGCCATCCCATATAAAATTTAGATTTGATGCTAAATTTCTTGCCTACCTTGCCTCAGTCGATAACCTGTGTTGTTCATTATATTTCTCTGTTTCAAGCTGTGATTTTGCCCATGCAGCCCAGAAAAACCCCGTTATTTAATTAAAAACCCCAAATTAATCTTTCTAATCAGTTTACTAGCCTAATATCAATGTTACCCGTTTGGTCATCTCATCAATTGAAGATATACCGAGATTGACCGGAGAGAGCCTTCTCCTGCCCCGTAGGGCTAGCTACGGGGCTGAATGGTTTGATGTTGCCTTGAGGTTTACCTTTCTCAGCCTGAGGTGAAATCTCAAGCGCTAACATACTGGCGACCATACTGGGGAGAACATTCAACTTGTTGATTGTCTTGTCCCAGTACATGCAATCAAGGTGCAGATCTGATGCTGATGGTGGACAACAGTCAGACACTTATGCAGGCTGAACCATTCACCTGGCGACTCCAACTCAATCCAGACATTCCAACGCTTGCTGATCCGTTCATGCAATGGAAGGGTATGTGGCAAACCCTACCCTGTGTGAAGCTATAGAAGAAATAAGAAAGCTGTTAGCAGATAGTGAATTTGATGAAGATGTTTTCAATGCCTTGCTTCAATGGATGAAATCTCCACGGTTCCCTGGATTCAAAACTAAAGTGTATGAGTTAATTGTTGAAAGAATCGAAAAGGAGATTCAGTGTCTCGATGAGCAGATTCAGTCATATGATTTCCAAGACCCTAAAAAGTTCTTGGAAATCCTTCCTCATTCGAGAAAAGATATCATAGAATTGCCTACAGTCGTTTACATTGACAGTGTGCAGCTGGAAGTATGCATCACAGAGTTGGGGCAGCCAACAGAGTCCGGCTTCCGTGATCCTATTGCGACATACATGGACACATTTTTCAGTTTGATTGATAGATCAGGCTGTCTTGTACGTGATCAGGCTCAGTACGTGCATGAAGGGCTGCCAGCAACTGCATCTGTGACTTCGTGGCAGCATTCTCAAGCGGCATCAATCTCAGGTTTACTTGAATGGTTAATATGGCATTTTAGTATTACCTGATCTATTGTTTGTACAACAGATTAGAATAGCTTTGTAAATAAATAAGCAGCCATAAGGGCAGCATCTTGTTTTAGTTTGCTTGAAGATTGTTTGAGTTCAGTTTCAGTTTGAAAATAAGCAAGAGTTGTGTTGATGATGACTCCATTGCCCAATGGGTGGAGGCACTATCTGCTCTCCCAAAGTTCTGCGGTTCTTGGCACCTCCACGGAGCGGCAGCTGCCATCCCAAGTGGAGCCGATGTTAGACTCCGTCTCATGTCAGAGATTGATTCTTCTTCAAAACCCTGTTTTGAAGAAGAAATCATTAATGTGTTGTTTTAGATTATGTAATTTATCTCCCTCTCTTCAAAAGGGAGCAGCTTCCTCAGCTCCTATCTCTGTAAAAGAACAAACACAATTCAAAACATCATCAGCAATCAAAGTCTGGCAATTTAATAATCAAATCAACAATGCCTTCCCCTCCTTCATCCATTACTCGTACACGACAAGCTTTGAATCTTTCCAAGATCAGTCTACTTCAAGCAAAGATGACGAATCTAAAGTAAATCAAAATCCAGTTTTTCATGTAGCAGAGGCCGCCTTGAATGAGCAACCAAAAATCTCCAAGTGTGTTGGATGAAGTTAGAGAGGGGTCGCGTGGGAAAGAGAATTCTTCTGGAAAATTGATGCTGGAAAGTTGATGTTGCAGGTCCAGATCTTGATCAAATATTCATAGCCTCATATACCCTTGTCCCAACAGGTCGAGTATTGCTGCATTGTTTTTCAGAGATATGGTGTGATGGAATTTCGTAGCAGAGGAGACTGGGCAGAACATAATTTCCAGTTTAAAGAGTCCAAGGTGACTACTAACAAAATTGGGGATGGAATTGGAGTTGTAATTCTAGATGATGGCATGCAGGTCTAATCACTCTCAGAACCAACAGAAGAGAAATAGTCTACTGTTCAACTTTAAAAAATGACGTGTTTAGACTGCAGCAAACATAATGGAGCAATGAATAAGCTGGCTGAATAACACAACATGATGACTGCTAGTCTCTTTATTACCATTGGAGCTTGTTTAGGGACATGGAGATTGTAATGGTAAATTGTATAACCCTTTGGGGCAATAGAAGGTTGATACCACGTGGGCCATTGAGGGAACATTTGATTGCATTGAGACGGGCAGATATAATAGTTTTGCATCATACAGATTTGATATCAAAAGAAAAATATCAATATATCATGGCTATGTTGGAGTGTTTACTTGAGGAGGAAATCCCTATTTTTGGTAGCAAAATGGTCCCGTGCCATTTCTTCAGATTACAGTGCGAAGCTTCAGTGATTCCTTTGAACGTAGTGCACAATATGGTTGTATTGTGTGTTTCTGGCATTGGTTGTCCAGAGTCACTTTCGTTAGCTATGAAAAAGAGCTTAAGATTGCAAATTTTTGCTTTTATTGTGTAGCTGGGTGCAGCACACGTTGACAGAGTAGATTTCAGTGACCATCACATTTTTCAAGATAAGCTTCATTATTGGCATAATTTGATATACTCATTTGTACATGATTTGCGATTAGTACAAAAGAAGCTTCAAAATTTGGAAGTGAATTTGGACAAAGCGTTACTATTATATTAACAGAGAAGGATTATGAAAGAAGTCAACCAGTATTAATGAAGTTCAAAGCTGCAGAAGTTCTTGTTCTTCATTCTACTTTGGGAATTGTGAGTTGTTCTAGGAACTCAGAAGAAAGGTTCAAAACTTTGTTGCTTAACAAAGTGATGCGACAAGGGTGATGCAAGGACTTGTTTGAGCCATTAAATTACACCCAACAATTGATCATAAATAGCAAAAAAGCCTATGATTTCCAGACATACAGGCTCATATCAAAATCCGTGGAATGATCAACTGAAGATCTTTCCAAGAAGCATGCGGCACATGGCTATGACAGTTGAATTTGGGTCTGTTTTGTATTACTCTCAAATTCATCAAGTTATTTTTACTATGTGTAAGTTCTCCTTTGGCACTGAAAGGGAAGATGAACCGTTTGCATATGAATTAAAGATATTAGTAACGTGGCAGTTGTTGCAATATTTAAGGCGTTCGTTTCATCTAAGGAAAATATGTGGCATAAAATCTGGACAGGGACCATTTATGGCATTGCAGTGACATCGTAAAGGCCATGGTTTTGCTCACCATCCCGATTCTGCATTCAAGATCATGACTTGGCTAAGTAAATACTTAGCTCAAAACAGAAAGAGCAGTCTTTTCCCATTTATTTTAGATCGTATTTTTAATACATGAATTGTTTTTGCCCCCGAGCTCAACTGTATCATAGCGTTTTAAGACATCTGTCACAACAGAAAACGGGGTCAATTCGCCTACTTTTATCCTCAGTCCCGATTCAAAAGGATCAGCGCTCCATATGTCAGCCATTAGAGGATTTTAGGGAAACGATGTTCTATGTTTAGCATAGATGAAACACCCATTTCTAATTTATGTAATTCAGGTGAAACAGCGCAGGAGTTTTTTGGGTTGATCTATTTTCTTTTACAACAGAGGCTTATTTAATGTATTAAAAATAAAAACTCATGGGAGTTAGTAAAAAAAGAGAGGACAGAAGAAAATTCTGAGTGCTGAGAGCTGGTGGAGAACAGAGCTTTCAATGTACAGTTTTTGGCAGGGATTTTTAATGAAATTTCACAGCTCTGACTTCTGAGATTCCTATGGCATGATAATTTAGCATAAGTTTTTCTCTTGTTTCATATGTAATCTGTTATGTTTCCCACCATTGTTGAAAAGATCATACATTGCATAACAACTCACACCAACAAAGTTAAACCAAGACTACATGGAAAAAGCCACAACTGATCGTATTATGGACAAACAAGTCAAGAACACTCACCAGTAGAATATCCAACTATATCAAGTTGTCAAAACTGGCTAGCTCATGCACCAAGGCAAGTGGTTCACCAGGGACCAAGTTCAGCAAAAGTTTCCTCATCTCATGGGGAACTCAACGCAATGGGGACCATTGCTTGCTAAGGGGGGAGGAATCATCCAAGTGGATGTCGGTGGCCACCTACCTATTCCATTTGGACCCCCACCACTGTCTCTTTCATTTTTCCAGTTTCCTTAATTGTAGCACAATTCACTGTTTTTCGCAGTTTTTTGGGTCTTGAACTTCCAGAGCCGTTTTGAGGCCCTAAACGAATTTTTTTGTGAAAACTGGGGCCAACAAGTGGTTTTTATTAGTGTTGGATGGTCTTAAGTTCTATTCCTCGTGTCACGTGGAAAGAGTCGATAGTGCGGACACAACCGACCTTCCTAGAAAGCCTAAGACTCTCTAATGACAAACAAGACAAATAAGAGCAATCCTTCCCTAAATATGCTTTTACAATATGAGAAATCAAGTGTTTAGATCTTACCTGTAATCCAACGCTGTTGTAGTAGTCCAGCTTCGTTGATCCGGATGAGCTCCTCCTTCCCTTCGAAGCCTGCATTCACCAACAATCAAACGATCAAATAGCACCTGAATATCACATAAAATAAAACATATTTAACATGTAGACCAAGGAGTACATGAAACAACTCATTAATAACAAATTGTTGAGAAGAATGGACTAATTTGTATTAAAAGGTAACAAAAGGAACCATTACAACCTGAGCCTTGGTGTTGTGCAAGCTCTTCCCAGGGTCCACAAGAGTTCCCCCTTACTCTGATCAGATCACCCACCTCCCAATGGAAACAAGTAAAGATGGTAATCTCTCTTCACAAGCTTCTACAAGGAAGTCCTAATTCCAACAGCATCTACCATTAGGAATGTTCAGCTTTCAACCTCTTCTCCCTTTGGCCCAATGCCTATATTTATAGTGCTCTAGAGGAAGTTATTCAGGTCCACCATCAATGGGATAAGCCCCTCTTTGGATGGGATAGCTCCCCTATTGATGGGATGAGTTCCTCTTTGGTAGGGATACATGAACCATCTGGAGGGGCTTCATACACGTCAAACATACTTCTAGAAGACTCTAGAAATGACCACAAGTAACTTTTTTGGAATGAAACTTGCGCCTTTTGACCTTTACAGGAGTACGCACCCATCCCTTTACATACAGAGCGTACAAGTACGCAGGTATTGTGAACTTGGGTTGCGTACCCGCAGGTAAGGCTAAGAGAAACTGCGTACCAGAGATAATTGACTTTAAATGACTTTTCTCTCTTTCTTGAAGTTTGACATGGAGAGCAGAGGCATGAGACTTGCCAAGGAGGATAGTATGACAGTGGATGGAGCCATACTAACTGCAAATAGTCATGGTGACATTTTTTAGTGTAACAGATTGCCCCCTAAAGTGCGAAGCCTGTAGTAGATTAGGGTTTTTATGATCTAGGAAGGGTGAAGTACTTTATCATTTCAAGGAGTATCTTGTGGAGGACCCGGTCAGAACCTGCAAATATTCAACACAAAATACATATATAAGATGATATCATCGTTGAGGTAGGCATTCCCATACTCATATTGAAAACTTTAACTAATGATCTAACTACTGCTCTGATACAAGAATGATTTTGCAGTACATCACAATCATAGACTTTTGTAGACACAGTATGGACGCAACCATCTGTTTATGATTAGTCTACTGTATAATAAATACAAAACTCCTCGCAGCCTGGATGGTAGAAACTAGATCCAGGGTCTTCATTTCTACTTCCCGAATTGGTACGATTCTATCCATGCGAATAAATGAGTTGATGTCGAGCATGGTAGAAACCACTTGATTACCAGTCAATGATGTAAACTGTTAACAAGTGTGAGAGAGACCACCGGTGATGTCAATGGTTATCAAAGTACCCAGTACAATCCATGAAATGTGAATGAATGAGTTGATGTCGAACACGTCACGGAATCCTTCAATCGAAAGTCAATGATTTAAACTATCGTCAAAGGCGAGAAACCTGCCATTGATGCATGCAGACTTCAAGGTACTGTCGATTTCTAAGTCATCTTTCTAGATAATGTGCTGATGTCGATAGAAAGCGACTCGTTGCAGGCAAGCCCACAACATGAAATCATTTGTTTAAGTTGAAGAAATGTTGCTGTAAGGACTGACTCAGGGATGGTCAAATGGATGACAAGTATTTTGCATATGAATGGTTTATTTGCAGAGACCTCTTGAACACATAACGACACGACAGATGGTTTGGTGACGATTGACCCAAAGTTAATACCCGGAAATGGTTGAAGACTTTCAAAGTGGTTTGATCAACTTTTAAGGCAAAGGATTCCCAACCCAGGTGAATGAAAAGTGTCGTGTTCAAGAGCGGTGATAAGGTTCTTCTGTAACAAAGGATGACAAATCGGTTCATTCTTCTCTCTTTTCCCCCACCATTTCTGGCAAGTACCTCTTTATTTTTTTTTTTACAAGCTTGAGGAGGATAACATATGCTTGATTATAAGCTCATCCTTCGGATGAGTCCAACTTAGTTTAGATTCGGACCCTAAGAAGGAGTGGTCCGTTCCTGTTTGTAATCGAACAGGTCCTTTACTGTGAAATTTTAATGAGTCCAGTATAGGAGAAACTCGGCGTTTTTCATTTTTAGAGAGTCTGAAAAAACTAAAGAAGACTCCACAGTGAACTTTTTCGTAAATTTGTGTCTCCCAAGCCTGAAAAAGTATAAAATAATACCTGAGAGAACCGCTTGATCTCACGACCAAGGAGTACTTTCATGATTAGTGTCTCTGACCTGAAAAGTAAAAAGCGATCAAGGACACGTCGTTTTATTTCCGTATCGAGTTTGAAATGACAAAAACCCGGCAATCTTTTCCTGTTTTTACGGTCAGAAAAGAGCTATAAGGGGACCGTCTTTTAGTTCCGTTTTAACGAGTGTAAAAGAAACGCTCGGCAATCTTTTCATGTTTTAGGAGTCAGAAAAGAGCTTAAAAGATGACTCTGATGTTTTGATTCGTGAAAAATGATGATTTTGCTCTAAAGTCCTTTTGTCCTGCACAAAAACGACATATTACTCATACCTGTTTAAGATGGGTAAAAATACATTGAAAAATGTCCTTTCATGGTGAAAAATAAACAAACTTAGCATTCATTTATCCAAAAAACCTATAAAAAGACTTTTTACCATGTCATTTTTACCATTTTACTGCTGAGGTTGAGAAAAGGGCTTTTGACAGGAAAACTTCACGTGGACTTTGCGGAGAATCCGACCGTCAGAATCGAGCGCCGTCTCTTTCAGGTATTTCACAACATCCTCCTCTTCAATTTCATCCGTTTAGAATTTCATTTCAAGTTTTAGTTTGATTTTTTGGAGGGTTTAGGGTTTTAAAATGCGCTTCTCGGGGGACGCAGGTGCCCCATGGGCGACCTGCGTACCCCGACTTTTTTGTATATGGGAAAAAGGTCGGGGTACGCAGCCCACCTTCAGACTAGCTGCGTACCACCTCTCTGTGTTCTGAACGCGGGGTGCGTACCCCGTGAAACGCGGTTTTTTAAACCCCAAACTCCAATTTTAACCAACCAAATTTTATTTAATGAATTCTAACTATTGTTTTTTGGTGTGTAGGTCACTCACCATGCTGGATTGGCATGAAAGAGAGCACGAAGACGTTGATTTGGCCGCAATAGGTCATCAACCTTCTATTGATGCGTTAAAGGCATGCGGACTCTATAAGTACTGGGCCATACCTGGCATGAGGGCCCAGGTGCCATTCTTAGAGTGGCTGGTTGAAAGGTGGAACATTCAGGAGCAATGTTTTTTCATCAGAGAACACCAGCTCGAGATAGACTCCTCCGACATATACTTTCTCACTGGCTTGCCTAACAGGGGCGAGCAACTCTCTCTATTCGGGACTAGGCCGGGTGGCCAATCCCTTGCTAGTCTCCGGCTAGAGTGGTGCAACAATCAAAACCAGGAGAAGGGGATAGAAATCAAATATATATCCCGACCTGAACTTATGGTAATTGCCTTTACAGTTACCAGACTTTGCGGTGCTGCCGCTTTGCACATGGCCACTGGATCCCAAATGCGGATGGCTATAGATTGCTTCCAAGGCACCATTTTCAACTGGTGCGATGCTGTGTTGGCCAATATGAAGGGCCAACTAACTAGGGCAAAGAGAGGACAACTGAAGACCTTTGGATACGGGCCTTTAGTTGTGAGCTTTTCCCTAGAGAGAGTTCCAATGCTGATCCCCCAGCATCTTACAGTTCCAGTTGGGGCTCCTCGGGAGCCTAAGTTGACGAGATGGGTCGCGGTAATGGCCCGGCATCCTGACGAGGGAGCAGCAGTTGTTCGATTTCCTGATGGTTACTTTCACTGGCTAGAGGGCCAGGTCTTTGCGATTCAGGATTTTCCGTATGCCGGAATGGATTTTCGCAATGATCCGGACATGGTTCTTCCACAGGGAGAACAATGGGACGACAGAGGTACTTCATTCTTCACAAGTTTTTAAATTATGTATTTTTTTTGTTTTTTATATATCGTCTCAAAACTGACAGCACAAATTTTCAAAATGCAGATGTAGGTCCACGGCGTCCGGCCAACCTCCGAGCTTTTGAGAGGAGAGTACCAGCTATACCAGCACCGGCCCCACAGGATGCGGCCGCAGAGACCTTAGCCGAGCTAGAACAGGATCTAGAGTGTATGACGGCGGATATACCAGAGACCACTATAGATGACATTCCTATCCGACTTCAGCGCTACGTGGTCGCAGTCCCAGGACCTTTCAGGAGGTTCCTGTGTAGGGTAGCGCGGGCAGTGGTCTCGTATAGAGAGCACCACCAGTGATTGGCTAGTCACTTTTGTAGACACATATGACATTTTTGGTTTTTTGTACTTATCATTTTTGCCGATCATAAGGTGTTTTTCAACCTATGATCGAAGACGATGTATATTTTTGACACACTCCTATCTATATATATCATTATTACCGGCTTATTTTGTTAAACATGTGTGATGAAATGTTTATAAATTTACATTTATGATTGTTACAAATGTCTATTTAACACTCGAGACGCCATTGCATCTGCTAATGTATTTAAAGACCTTGGAATATGTTGATATTCAATGTAATCAAATTCACGTTCCAAGAGACGCACCCTCAAAAACAATCTTAATAACACTGGATTTCTAATGGCATAGACTCTATTAAGCTGTAATACAACGAGTTCAGAATCTAACCTCACTATCAAACTCCGAATCCCAAATGAAATAGATTCAGATAGTAATTCAATCACTGCACTGTATTCTGCAATGTTGTTTGTTGTTTGACCGAGGTTCACCCCATGCATAGAAACTAACTCGTCAGAGGGCGAATAGATAACCCAAGCTGCGGAAGAGATATTCCGTGTACTACGACAAGCACCATCAGCAAATCCAATGTATGTTTGGAGAGGCGTCGACATCTGCAATATCAAGAGTAAAACCAAGATAAGCCAGAATAACGACAAAAGCACACTCTTTAAATTAAGCACACAGCCTAAACTAAGCAAACATTCCAACTAGAAAGAAAACTAACCTAACTAGAACTAACTAAATCTCCATACCCACCATTTAAGCATAATACCTCTTTAGGTAAAGTCCATTTCTGGGCTTATCCAAAGAGTCCCCATCAAAATCTACCAGCTCATAGGCCCCTTTTGCCAGCTTTCGCTTGACAATGTAGGGCCCATGCCACATGGGAACGAATTTTCCAGCACCTAATTTATCGTTAGCTTGATCATATAATAACACTAGGTCTCCTTCCGAAAAATTACGAGGGGTCACGTTACGATCATACTGAGCTTTCATCCTTTTTGCGTGAGTCTCGATTGCCAAAGCAGCATCACGTCGAGTCTCATCTAATTTAGCTAGGTATAACAGACGCTTCTCCTCTTCGGAAGTAGCTGGGAGTAATTCGACAGCCATTTGAAGTGATGGGATTTCGCATTCAATGGGAAACACTGCTTCCAAACCATAAACTAGCTGGAAAGGAGTGAACCCTGTTGATGTTTTTACTGAGGTTCGATACGCCCAAAGCGCTGAAAATAACATGTTGTGCCAATTCGACCGATGAATACCAATGATTCGTCGGATCATGATAACTAGAAATTTGTTAATAGATTCAACCAAACCATTTGCTTGGGGATAATAAGGAGTAGAACTATCATGGCGTAAACCAAGCTAGCTTGTAAGTTCTGTCATCATAATGTTTCGAAAATGGCGCCCATGGTCAGTGATTATCGCTTGTGGGACACCAAACCTAGCAATAATATGATTGAATACGAAAATCGCTGCTTTTTTGCCGCTTGCCTCGAATGTAGGCATCGCCTCGGCCCATTTAGTAAAATAATCAACTGCAAGGATGATATACGCATGCCCCCCGGCCGAGAAAGACGTAAGCGGATCGAATCATCCGAGATAGAATTGGAAGCACACCAGAGGTGGTAAGTCATCACGTGATTGGACGGATCCTCTCCAGACTTACCTTCGAACTTGGGTATATCACTGGGCAACTTATTTGGCATTGGCGGCCAGAACGGAAGATATTGAATTGGATTGTTCGTTAGGCGCGTCAAGTCTGGTAAATCCAAAGTTGCGATAAACGGTAACTGCCGGTTAGGATCTCTAAAACTCTGGGTCACAAGACCAGTCCCAGGAGGAGGATATCCAGGATAACTAGGAACAGGAATCGCATTAGGGATATTATATCCTCCTGGAAAACCAGGATTAACCGGGCCGTACTGGGGTTGTTGAGGTTGTTGATAAGTGTACCCAGGATACGGTTGATACTGGTAAACCGGTTGTTGGACAGCAGGACCGAATTGGTACTGTCCCTGGTTCTGTTGGTGGGTAAATTGAGGTTGAGTTGTTACAACAGTACTTAAACCAGGCTGCCCTACAGGCATCTGGACCGTGGTTTGAATCGTAGATCCGGACAACGGTAAAGATGTCTGAGGAGTGGTTGCAGAGACAGTAGAAACCGGGGCTGTCGACACTCCAGAAGTAAGTGTGGTAGATGTTGCGGTAGTTGCAGCAGCAGTTTGAGATGGAGTACTAGGTGAAATTGGCGGCTGAGTAACTACCGAAGTTACAAAAGTTTGAACATTTGACTGGACAGGTTGCGGTTGCTGGGGTGAAACAGAAACTACGGGTTGTCCAGTTTGAGGTACCAACTGTATACTTGGCTGCAACACCTGTTGACCCTGTGATGGATCCCACACTATCATTCCAGGGTATTGACCCGTAACAGGTTGAGGATACTGAGATCCATAACCGGATTGAGGATAGGATTGATAACTGAAAGGCATAGTTCCCATACCTTGAACATATGACTGACCTTGAGGTGGTTGATAACCTTGACTCGAGTATTGACCATGAGGTTGATAACCTTGGGGTAAATACTGATACTGGGGTTGACCTTGACCTTGAGGTTGATACCCTTGAGGTTGATACCCTTGGGGTTGATACCCTTGAGGTAAATATTGATACTGAGGTTGACCCTGGGGTACATATTGAGGCTGGGGTTGACCTTGAGGCATGTATTGTACCATGGGTACATACTGACCTTGAAGCTGCCCCCCAGACACAATTTGTGTACCTTGAGGTTGCCCCCCAGGCATTAATTGAGGCTGCCCCACAGGCGGTAATTGACCACCTTGAGGTTGAGAAACGGGAATTGAACCTGAAATCATGTAAATGTCCCCTACACCCAACGGTTTATTACCATTGTTTCTAGCTAATAACCCATGATTAGTGGGTTGAGGAGATGCCCCCGCAAAGGTACCAGAAAGTGACTGATACCCGGTGGGAACAGAAGGACCGCCGTGTAAAAAAGATTCAGGAGATTAAGTGAACACGGACGACTGACCAGACATATTTACCGGAGTATAAATACCTCCAAGTGGAAAAGGAGTACGAGGTGGAGAAAAACCTACCCCTGAGTTGTCTAAATAATTGGTTAACGAAAGGTACCAAGTAGTACTTCTAGGAGGACTGTAAAAGATAGAATCACGCTCCCTTAGATCAATAGTAGGTTGATCTTCAAGGGTAGACACGCCTAATTCTTCCTCTGGAGCAAGTTCTTCAATAGCTATCAAACCAGTAGGAAGATTTTCGGTGATGACTCTTTCTACCCTAGGTGAATCTGGTACACTAGAAGTTGGAGTAACAGGTTCAGATATTTCAGGTTCTTCGCCTATATCACTAGTAGATGAAAAACTACCAACAAGCTCAGAAACTTCAACTGCTTCAGGATTATAACTTGTTTCTAGACTTTGGTAATCTTGATGGACTACCAACGAAGACTCTCCTTCTTCTGGTGAACCTACTCTACTGCCGCTAGGAGGAGTTACAAGGACCTTTAAACCTTCGTAATGACTTGGGACCTCTTGAAGAGATTCACCCCGAAGTCTACGGGATTTCCTCAACAATTCGGCCACAGAAACAACCTCAGGAGACTTGCCCCGAAGTCTACGGGACTGTCTCGGTAATTCCGCCACAGTTAAAAACTTTTAACTACTGCACACGCAAACAAAGTAAAATCTCAAAGCAAACCACCTAAAGTCTCTAAAGAACCAAACAAATTTGAATCATACGCCTAAAGAATCTAGGGCGTCAAACTAAGCACAAACAGTAGCCTTCCAGACTGAAAACGCTAGTTGGAGATGAAACCCAACATCGCCGGATTCAGTACAGAAGTGGCGGGTGGAACAGTTACCCCGGCAACCTGCTTAATGAATAGACCGGCACAAGTTCCTCCACTTTAACCGTCTCGGGTGAAGTGAACCCCCCGGAAAATCCAAGCGAGTCTAGCCGACGTTTGCTCTAGGTACAGTGGGATCTTCCCTCCACCGTCACCTCGGTAGAATCCTAAAGATAATGGTCACTAAGGTTACCAACCGCAACAAATGCACCTGGGGGAACAGTCTACACTCCGACAGCACGCAAGGGCAGAGTATCAAGCTCAATCCCCTTTCCGGTTCCTTGACAATAATCCAAGGTTTACCGACAAGTGACCCCTGGCTCCTCGACAATGGTTAATCCGAGGTTTACCGTTTGTAATACGTGTGTGTCTGGTGTCGTTCGCAACGAGGGAGGATTGATCCCCTCACTGGTTCGGACACGAGCTCGTGCTTCTCCTTTAAGAGGAGCTTTCCCAGAGTACAAATGAGACAATTGGATTTATTCTATTACAAGATAAGCTACTTGTTTGGTTTTGTTGTCTTGGAGAGTTAATTACTCTCCTACTCCAAGACACTAGCCTGATCTAAATTGGTGTTTCAGAGCCCTAGTAAATAAAAGTTACTATGTTGATTTTACTTTAAGCGTTAATTTTATGGTTTTTCTTAAAGACAAAAAGGTGATGGAGATGAAACTGGTGGTGTGTAGACTCGACTCGCAACCACTACAAAGATGCACCTAAGATGATTTACACTACCTTTCCTTTTCAATGAATCTCCTAACTTAAGAGAGTTGGAAAATGCAAATTTTATAGAAAACAACTTTCTTAGTAAAGACAATCAAAGAAACAATTTTCTTTATCTTTTCAAAACACACAACTCATGACCACTAATTACTCTTACGAAATTTCCTTTTTCTCCCAAAAGTCTACAAGTGCTACCAAAGCAAACTTTTTCCAAAAGAATTTTTGTGTTTTTTCTATGTTAATAAAGCATATAAAACTATTTTATCAAATCGAATTTAACAAATCTAAAACAATCAAATCAAATTCATTCAAAAGCAAATCTAAAGCAAATTTACCTAAAAGTAAAAATAATGAGGACAAAAGCCTACAAGAATGATTCCCGGATGTTTTACTTAGTCAAAATGCAACTAAGGATCAGTTCATGCAGAATCATAAACTAACCAAAAAACAAAATCGAAATCTTTTTGTTCTTTTTTCTCAAGAATGGAATTCAAGGCTTTAACAAACAAACTTTTTGAGATTCGCAAAGAGAAGACACAAAGGTAGGTCTCTCACTAGGGTGACTTCTATGACAGGCCCGACTCCTAAGAGGACTGATCAAAACCAGGGAGATCCAAAGTTTGACAACCCCTAACGCCAAAGTCACTACAGGACCAGTTAAAAATCACACCCTAGGGCAAAATCCCTATGAATTCCACCAAAACCCTCGACACTAACGGGACAAGTTCAGGTGAAGATCTTTGAGAGTAAACTGATGGATCTGGGCAGAAAAAACAATGTAAAAGCAAAATCTAAAGAGCAAAAAGCAAAAATTGAAATTTTCTCAAAATTGACAGGGGTACGCAGGTCATCTGTTTACACAGGCGCGGGTACGCACTGTGCACAAAGACGCAATGCGTACAAGTACACACTGTGTTAAACCCAGAGACTGCGTACTGCTGGCAAGGCTAAGAAAAATAAAAAACTAAATTGACTCTAAGCTAACCCACCCAAACACACAGCTAGACAACCAAAAATCAGAAAACAAGCAATGTTTCTCAGACCAAAATATCAAATCAAAAAGAACTCAAACACATTAATGGATTCCCCAGCGGAGTCGCCATTTTGTCACGCGGAAAGAGTCGTTAGTGCGGACACAACCGACCTTCCTAGAAAGCCTAAGACTCTCTAATGACAAACAAGAAAAATAAGAGCAATCCTTCCCTAAATATGCTTTTACAATATGAGAAATCAAGTGTTTAGATCTTACCTGTAATCCAACGTTGTTGTAGTAGTCCAGCTTCGTTGATCCGGATGAGCTCCTCCTTCCCTTCGAAGCCTGCATTCACCAACAATCAAACGATCAAATAGCACCTGAATATCACATAAAATAAAACATACTTAACATGTAGACCAAGGAGTACATGAAACAACTCATTAATAACAAATTGTTGAGAAGAATGGACTAATTTGTATTAAAAGGTAACAAAAGGAACCATTACAACCTGAGCCTTGGTGTTGTGCAAGCTCCTCCCAGGGTCCACAAGAGTTCTCCCTTACTCTGATCAGCTCACCCACCTCCCATTGGAAACAAGTAAAGATGGTAATCTCTCTTCACAAGCTTCTACAAGGAAGTCCTAATTCCAGCAGCATCTACCCTTAGGAATGTTCAGCTTTCAACCTCTCCTCCCTTTGGCCCAATGCCTATATTTATAGTGCTCTAGAGGAAGTTATTCAGGTCCACCATCAATGGGATAAGCCCCTCTTTGGATGGGATAGATCCCCTATTGATGGGATGAGTTCCTCTTTGGTAGGGATACATGAACCATCTGGAGGCACTTCATACACGTCAAACATACTTCTAGAAGACTCTAGAAATGACCACAAGTAACTTTTTTGGAGTGAAACTTGCGCCTTTTGACCTTTACAGGAGTACGCACCCATCCCTTTACATACAGAGCGTACAAGTACGCAGGTATTGTGAACTTGGGTTGCGTACCCGCAGGTAAGGCTAAGAGAAACTGCGTACCAGAGATAATTGACTTTAAATGACTTTTCTCTCTTTCTTGAAGTTTGACATGGAGAGTAGAGGCATGAGACTTGCCAAGGAGGATAGTATGACAGTGGATGGAGCCATACTAACTGCAAATAGTCACGGTGACATTTTTTAGTGTAACACCTCGGATAGAAATGAGGTATTGTGCACATCAAACAGAGATTGTATGCCAAAGTTATGACCTCAGGAAGTTGATGTACCAATTTACCGAAACGGGGCCCATATTTTTGGCGCTTGATCTCCTGTGGTCAGGTTTTTGCATGTTTAGGGTTTTCCATTGTTTCTCAATAATAAATAGGCCTCCAAGCCTCATTGTAACATAGTTCAGAGGCATTTATTCACCACATCTCTTCTTAGAGATAAGTTGCCATCGCCCGCGCTAGTCTTATTTCCATTCTGTTTGTAAGCATATTTTAGTATTTGATATTAATGAAATGAAGTGTTATTTCTGCTGCATCTCCGTATTTATAGTTATATCTATAATTTGTTGCATTCTTGTTTAAGTTTGGATCAGTGGTATCAGAGCGGTCTTCCCTTTCTCTATTTTTCTTTGCGTGTCCCCAACGAGGTCGGGATATAAGGAGTTAGGGCTCGATCTGGTTGAACCTTTGCAAGATCAGCCTCGCAAACCTCGACAACAGCCCATGTGGGAAGAAAATAAAGATTAGGGAGGAGGATATCCTATCAAAATATTGCTCGAGGAGGCCCTCGAGAAATAAAGGAACGCAATGACGGATAACTTTACCCAAATCCTTCAATGGTGGCCCACCAGTGGGGCATCCACATCCAACAGCCACTCTGGAGTCGCCACTCTTTTTAAGGTACAAGTAAACTTTGACATTCCCATATTTGAGGGCCAAATAGATGCACACACCATAGATAAATTATTAAATTTTCTAGAAGGATATTTTTCTATTCATGATTTTTCCAGCTGGGAAAGTCACCCCCCACGTCAAGGACTGGTGGGAAACCTACTGTGAGCAGAAGGATGAAAGTACGCCCTCATTGTTTTAATCCGCACCCACTTGGAATTAATTCTAGGACACCATAAAGGAGCAGTACTACCATATCGGGAGATACGAGGATAAATACGTAAAGTAGACCACGCTGCGGCAAGGAAGGGACCAAGACGTGCCAGAGTTTACCAATTTTTTTCATACCCTTTGCACGAAGTTGGGTATCAAGGATTCTGAGAAACATTTGGCACTCAAGTAACGTGTCTACCTACACAGGTACATCTACGATGAGATGGAGTTCCTGTACATCTCCTCGCTTGACACAGTGAGACTTTGGATATGAGAATCTGAAGCAAGGGAAAGGTGCCCCCAAATTTCAAAACAAAGGATAAATCCAAGGCAAGCGACCTAGGACAACCTGCCAAAGACGCAAGCAATGAACAACACCACGAAGCAGAAGATGGAAACGAGAAATTGGTGTGAGTTCCATAAGAGCTGCACTCACAGCACAAGTGAGTATTGGGCCAAGCATTCACTGGTGGTTGAGCTGAAGGCTTCTGAATCAGATGCATATTCCGACCCTAATTCAAAACTTGAGAAGGGGAATGATAAAGGGAAGAAAATTATTGATGTGGAGACCAGCGCCACTGTTTTCACCACCAAGATCCAAAATAATGAACCCGAAGATCCAGATGAGGGGGAGCGTCTCTTTAACTCATAGATGTGGGTGAAGGGTTCGCCGCTACAATTCATTGTCGATAGTGTGAGCCAAAAGAACCTCATTTCAGTAGAGGTCATGAAGCGGTTGGGCATACCGACCACACCACACCCACATCTGTACAACATCGGATGGCTTCACCAAGGATGAGATCTCCGAGTCAGCCAACAGTTTTTCCTTCAATACAACATCAAGCCCTTCATAGATGAGGTATTGTGTGATGTTTCTCCTCTTGACGTTTGTGATGTATTATTATGACAACCATACTTGTGGAAGTGACATGATGTATATGAGTCTAGACCTTGCTCTATTATTATTTATTTGGGTAATACGTTATACAACATACCGGAGGTAGCCCCACCTACCGCCACCTCTTTGATCTCTGCTAAGAAATGCAGTAAGATCATCTCCCAATTTAGGAAATTTATTTTCTTTCTGGTTTTCTCCCAAAGTAAGGTGAAGATCGTAGCCACATCCATGGCCTTCAGGAAGGGTTCCTCCACGCAGCAGAAGCAGGCAGATACAGTGATGAAAGAATTCAGGGACATCTTCTCCTCACCCACAGGGGTACCATTGTATTGTCAGGTCAGGCATTCATTCGACCTAACTCCTGGAGCACCTCTACCCAATGGGCCGATATATTGTAGCTCCATTATGGAAAATGCCAAGTACAAATAGCAACATGATCAACATCGAGTGCCACACAAGTTTCAGGTGGGTAGCAAAGTTTGGTTGCATTTGCAGAAAGAACACATTATTGGAGCCCATCGAAAGCTTAGACCACTCTGATACAGTCCTTACACCATCACCAAGGCTGGGGAGACAATGATTTTGAGCTCAACATTGCCGCATTGAATGGCTTGTATCTAGTGTTCAATGTGGATAGCCTTCAACCATACTTCCCACCATTGTTGGACACATCAGACATTGCAGAATAACTCACACAAAGAAAGTAAAACCCAGATTGATCATATTATAGACAGACAGGTCAAGAACACTCGCCAGTAGAATATCCAACTATATCGGGTTGTCAAAACTAGCCAACTCCTGCACCAAGGTAAGTGGCTCACTAGGGACCAAGTTCAGCAGAAGTTTCCTCATCTCATGGGGGAACTCAATGCGATGGGATCATTGCTTTCTAAGGGGGGAGGAATGATCTAGGTGGATGTTGCTGGCCATCCGCCTATTCCACTTGGACCCCAACCACTGTCTCTTTCATTTTTTCAATTTCCTTAATTGTAGCACAATTTACTATTTTTGGCATTTTTTCGAGTCTTGAACTTCCGGAGTCGTTTTGAGGCCCTAAATGACATTCTTTGAGAAAATTGGGGCTAACAAGGTTGTGTGACTGGTGTTGGTTGGTCGAAAGTTGTAGTCCTTAGATAGATCTTTCTAAGGAGGTATTTTGTGCATCAAATGGAGATCGTATGCCAAAGTTACGACCCTGGGAAGTTGATGTACCAATTTACCCAAACGGGGTCCTATTAGGGGAATTTTGAGGTCTAAAATGGGCCTCCCAAGGAAATTATAAAATAATAGTGGAAATAATAAAATAATATTAGTTTACATCATCAAATATTAGAGGGAAAAAAGAAAAAACTATTTTTTCAACTTATCTCCCTATGTGTTTACTCAAATTTAGAGTGGAAACACTCGTTGGATGCAAAATTTTATTCCTCATCCAAGGAATACCCATGTTGCATAATTTTGACGAACACTACTACATGAAAATTGAGAAATACATGAAAAATGAGATTGTAATCACATTTTTTCATGTATTTCTCATTTTGCATGTAGCAGGGTCCATCGAAAGTATGCAACATGGGTACTCCTTATATGAGGAATTAAATTTTGCTTCCAATGAGTACTCCCGCTCGAAATTTGAGTAAAACCTTTGGGAAATAAGTTGAAAATACGATTTGAAAAAGTAGTTTTATTATTTTATTATTTTTTAATGTTTTTACTTTTTTACTCCAAAAATGGTGAATCATCCCCCATGGTTGACATCATCATCTTGAATCCTATTGGTTCTTATAAAGTTTGTTTTGGTTGTGTTAGACTCCGTCTCATGTCAGAGATTGATTCTTCTTCAAAACCCTGTTTTGAAGAAGAAATCATTAATGTGTTGTTTTAGATTATGTAATTTATCTCCAGCTCTTCAAAAGGGAGCAGCTTCCTCAGCTCCTATCTCTGTAAAAGCACAAACACAATTCAAAACATCATCAGCAATCAAAGTCTGGCAATTTAATAATCAAATCAACAATGCCTTCCCCTCCTTCATCCATTACTCGTACACGACAAGCTTTGAATCTTTCCAAGATCAGTCTACTTCAAGCAAAGATGACGAATCTAAAGTAAATCAAAATCTAGTTTTTCATGTAGCAGAGGCCGCCTTGAATGAGCAACCAAAAATCTCCAAGTGTGTTGGATGAAGTTAGAGACGGGTCGCGTGGGAAAGAGAATTCTTCTGGAAAATTGATGCTGGAAAGTTGATGTTGCAGGTCCAGATCTTGATCAAATATTCATAGCCTCATATACCCTTGTCCCAACAGGTCGAGTATTGCTGCATTGTTTTTCAGAGATATGTTGTGATGGAATTTCGTAGCAGAGGAGACTGGGCAGAACATAATTTCCAGTTTAAAGAGTCCAAGGTGACTACTAACAAAATTGGGGATGGAATTGGAGTTGTAATTCTAGATGATGGCATGCAGGTCTAATCGCTCTCAGAACCAACAGAAGAGAAATAGTCTACTGTTCAACTTTAAAAAATGACGTGTTTAGACTGCAGCAAACATAATGGAGCAATGAATAAGCTGGCTGAATAGCACAACATGATGACTGCTAGTCTCTTTATTACCATTGGAGCTTGTTCAGGGACATGGAGATTGTAATGGTAAATTGTATAACCCTTTGGGGCAATAGAAGGTTGATACCACATGGGCCATTGAGGGAACATTTGAT
Source organism: Pinus tabuliformis (assembly GCA_031772625.1). NCBI lineage: Eukaryota > Viridiplantae > Streptophyta > Pinopsida > Pinales > Pinaceae > Pinus > Pinus tabuliformis. The sequence continues at coordinate 1,180,578,192 of CM062816.1, forward strand.
TGCATTGAGACGGGCAGATATAATAGTTTTGCATCATACAGATTTGATTTCAAAAGAAAAATATCAATATATCATGGCTATGTTAGAGTGTTTACTTGAGGAGGAAATCCCTATTTTTGGTAGTAAAATGGTCCCGTGCCATTTCTTCAGATTACAGTGCGAAGCTTCAGTGATTCCTTTGAACGTAGTGCACAATATGGTTGTATTGTGTGTTTCTGGCATTGGTTGTCCAGAGTCACTTTCGTTAGCTATGAAAAAGAGCTTAAGATTGCAAATTTTTGCTTTTATTGTGTAGCTGGGTGCAGCACACGTTGACAGAGTAGATTTCAGTGACCATCACATTTTTCAAGATAAGCTTCATTATTGGCATAATTTGATATACTCATTTGTACATGATTTGCGATTAGTACAAAAGAAGCTTCAAAATTTGGAAGTGAATTTGGACAAAGCGTTACTATTATATTAACAGAGAAGGATTATGAAAGAAGTCAACCAGTATTAATGAAGTTCAAAGCTGCAGAAGTTCTTGTTCTTCATTCTACTTTGGGAATTGTGAGTTGTTCTAGGAACTCAGAAGAAAGGTTCAAAACTTTGTTGCTTAACAAAGTGATGCGACAAGGGTGATGCAAGGACTTGTTTGAGCCATTAAATTACAGCCAGCAATTGATCATAAATAGCAAAAAAGCCTATGATTTCCAGACATACAGGCTCATATCAAAATCCGTGGAATGATCAACTGAAGATCTTTCCAAGAAGCATGCGGCACATGGCTATGACAGTTGAATTTGGGTCTGTTTTGTATTACTCTCAAATTCATCAAGTTATTTTTACTATGTGTAAGTTCTCCTTTGGCACTGAAAGGGAAGATGAACCGTTTGCATATGAATTAAAGATATTAGTAACGTGGCAGTTGTTGCAATATTTAAGGCGTTCGTTTCATCTAAGGAAAATATGTGGCATAAAATCTGGATAGGGACCATTTATGGCATTGCAGTGACATCATAAAGGCCATGGCTTTGCTCACCATCCCGATTCTGCATTCAAGATCATGACTTGGCTAAGTAAATACTTAGCTCAAAACAGAAAGAGCAGTCTTTTCCGATTTATTTTAGATCGTATTTTTAATACATGAATTGTTTTTGCCCCCGAGCTCAACTGTATCATAGCGTTTTAAGACATCTGTCACAGCAGAAAACGGGGTCAATTCGCCTACTTTTATCCTCAGTCCCGATTCAAAAGGATCAGCGCTCCATATGTCAGCCATTAGAGGATTTTAGGGAAACGCTGTTCTATGTTTAGCATAGATGAAACGCCCATTTCTAATTTATGTAATTCAGGTGAAACAACGCAGGAGTTTTTTGGGTTGATCTGTTTTCTTTTACAACAGAGGCTTATTTAATGTATTAAAAATAAAAACTCATGGGAGTTAGTAAAAAAAGAGAGGACAGAAGAAAATTCTGAGTGCTGAGAGCTGGTGGAGAACAGAGCTTTCAATGTACAGTTTTTGGCAGGGATTTTTAATGAAATTTCACAGCTCCGACTTCTGAGATTCCTGTGGCATGATAATTTAGCATAAGTTTTTCTCTTGTTTCATATGTAATCTGTTATGTTTCATTTCACTACATGGTCATTTCTAACTGAACAAATGAAGTGTTTAGGTAAGAATTCATGCCTGCCATGCTCTGCTTATAAGTTTGTTCATGTTTAATGTTTTCTACTATTTAAGGAGGATTCAAAGTTATTGTTTGCCCTCCTTAGCTCCTCACCAGTCTTGCCTTCCCATATAAAATTTAGATTTGATGCTAAATTTCTTGCCTACCTTGCCTCAGTCGATAACCTGTGTTGTTCATTATATTTCTCTGTTTCAAGCTGTGATTTTTCCCATGCAGCCCAGAAAAACCCCGTTATTTAATTAAAAACCCCAAATTAATCTTTCTAATCAGTTTACTAGCCTAATATCAATGTTACCCGTTTGGTCATCTCATCAATTGAAGATCTACCGAGATTGACCGGAGAGAGCCTTCTCCTGCCCCGTAGGGCTAGCTACGGGGCTGAATGGTTTGATGTTGCCTTGAGGTTTACCTTTCTCAGCCTGAGGTGAAATCTCAAGCGCTAACATACTGGCGACCATACTGGGGAGAACATTCAACTTGTTGATTGTCTTGTCCCAGTACATGCAATCAAGGTGCAGATCTGATGCTGATGGTGGACAACAGTCAGACACTTATGCAGGCTGAACCATTCACCTGGCGACTCCAACTCAATCCAGACATTCCAACGCTTGCTGATCCGTTCATGCAATGGAAGGGTATGTGGCAAACCCTACCCTGTGTGAAGTTGTAGAAGAAATAAGAAAGCTGTTAGCAGATAGTGAATTTGATGAAGATGTTTTCAATGCCTTGCTTCAATGGATGAAATCTCCACGGTTCCCTGGATTCAAAACTAAAGTGTATGAGTTAATTGTTGAAAGAATCGAAAAGGAAATTCAGTGTCTCGATGAGCAGATTCAGTCATATGATTTCCAAGACCCTAAAAAGTTCTTGGAAATCCTTCCTCATTCGAGAAAAGATATCATAGAATTGCCTACAGTCGTTTACATTGACAGTGTGCAGCTGGAAGTATGCATCACAGAGTTGGGGCAGCCAATAGATTCCGGCTTCCGTGATCCTATTGCGGCATACATGGACACATTTTTCAGTTTGATTGATAGATCAGGCTGTCTTGTACGTGATCAGGCTCAGTACGTGCATGAAGGGCTGCCAACAACTGCATCTGTGACTTCGTGGCAGCATTCTCAAGCGGCATCAATCTCAGGTTTACTTGAATTGTTAATATGGCATTTTAGTATTACCTGATCTATTGTTTGTACAGCAGATTAGAATAGCTTTGTAAATAAATAAGCAGCCATAAGGGCAGCATCTTATTTTAGTTTGCTTGAAGATTGTTTGAGTTCAGTTTCAGTTTGAAAATAAGCAAGAGTTGTGTTGATGATGACTCCATTGCCCAATGGGTGGAGGCACTGTCTGCTCTCCCAAAGTTCTGCGGTTCTTGGCACCTCCACGGAGCGGCAGCTGCCATCCCAAGTGAAGCCGATGTTAGACTCCGTCTCATGTCAGAGATTGATTCATCATTAATGTGTTGTTTTAGATTATGTAATTTATCTCCAGCTCTTCAAAAGGGAGCAGCTTCCTCAGCTCCTATCTCTGTAAAATCACAAACACAATTCAAAACATCATCATCAATCAAAGTCTGGCAATTTAATAATCAAATCAACAATGCCTTCCCCTCCTTCATCCATTACTCGTACACGACAAGCTTTGAATCTTTCCAAGATCAGTCTACTTCAAGCAAAGATGACGAATCTAAAGTAAATCAAAATCCAGTTTTTCATGTAGCAGAGGCCGCCTTGAATGAGCAACCAAAAATCTCCAAGTGTGTTGGATGAAGTTAGAGAGGGGTCGCGTGGGAAAGAGAATTCTTCTGGAAAATTGATGCTGGAAAGTTGATGTTGCAGGTCCAGATCTTGATCAAATATTCATAGCCTCATATACCCTTGTCCCAACAGGTCAAGTATTGCTGCATTGTTTTTCAGAGATATGGTGTGATGGAATTTCGTAGCAGAGGAGACTGGGCAGAACATAATTTCCAGTTTAAAGAGTCCAAGGTGACTACTAACAAAATTGGGGATGGAATTGGAGTTGTAATTCAAGCTGATGGCATGCAGGTCTAATCGCTCTCAGAACCAACAGAAGAGAAATAGTCTACTGTTCAACTTTAAAAAATGACGTGTTTAGACTGCAGCAAACATAATGGAGCAATGAATAAGCTGGCTGAATAGCACAACATGATGACTGCTAGTCTCTTTATTACCATTGGAGCTTGTTCAGGGACATGGAGATTGTAATGGTAAATTGTATAACCCTTTGGGGCAATAGAAGGTTGATACCACGTGGGCCATTGAGGGAACATTTGATTGCATTGAGACGGGCAGATATAATAGTTTTGCATCATACAGATTTGATATCAAAAGAAAAATATCAATATATCATGGCTATGTTGGAGTGTTTACTTGAGGAGGAAATCCCTATTTTTGGTAGCAAAATGGTCCCGTGCCATTTCTTCAGATTACAGTGCGAAGCTTCAGTGATTCCTTTGAACGTAGTGCACAATATGGTTGTATTGTGTGTTTCTGGCATTGGTTGTCCAGAGTCACTTTCGTTAGCTATGAAAAAGAGCTTAAGATTGCAAATTTTTGCTTTTATTGTGTAGCTGGGTGCAGCACACGTTGACAGAGTAGATTTCAGTGACCATCACATTTTTCAAGATAAGCTTCATTATTGGCATAATTTGATATACTCATTTGTACATGATTTGCGATTAGTACAAAAGAAGCTTCAAAATTTGGAAGTGAATTTGGACAAAGCGTTACTATTATATTAACAGAGAAGGATTATAAAAGAAGTCAACCATTATTAATGAAGTTCAAAGCTGCAGAAGTTCTTGTTCTTCATTCTACTTTGGGAATTGTGAGTTGTTCTAGGAACTCAGAAGAAAGGTTCAAAACTTTGTTGCTTAACAAAGTGATGCGACAAGGGTGATGCAAGGACTTGTTTGAGCCATTAAATTACACCCAGCAATTGATCATAAATAGCAAAAAAGCCTATGATTTCCAGACATACAGGCTCATATCAAAATCCGTGGAATGATCAACTGAAGATCTTTCCAAGGAGCATGCGGCACATGGCTATGACAGTTGAATTTGGGTTTGTTTTGTATTACTCTCAAATTCATCAAGTTATTTTTACTATGTGTAAGTTCTCCTTTGGCACTGAAAGGGAAGATGAACCGTTTGCATATGAATTAAAGATATTAGTAACGTGGCAGTTGTTGCAATATTTAAGGCGTTCGTTTCATCTAAGGAAAATATGCGGCATAAAATCTGGACAGGGACCATTTATGGCATTGCAGTGACATCGTAAAGGCCATGGTTTTGCTCACCATCCCGATTCTGCATTCAAGATCATGACTTGGCTAAGTAAATACTTAGCTCAAAACAGAAAGAGCAGTCTTTTCCCATTTATTTTAGATCGTATTTTTAATACATGAATTGTTTTTGCCCCCGAGCTCAACTGTATCATAGCGTTTTAAGACATCTGTCACAGCAGAAAACGGGGTCAATTCGCCTACTTTTATCCTCAGTCCCGATTCAAAAGGATCAGTGCTCCTTATGTCCGCCATTAGAGGATTTTAGGGAAACGCTGTTCTATGTTTAGCATAGATGAAACGCCCATTTCTAATTTATGTAATTCAGGTGAAACAACGCAGGAGTTTTTTGGGTTGATCTGTTTTATTTTACAACAGAGGCTTATTTAATGTATTAAAAATAAAAACTCATGGGAGTTAGTAAAAAAAGAGAGGACAGAAGAAAATTCTGAGTGCTGAGAGCTGGTGGAGAACAGAGCTTTCAATGTACAGTTTTTGGCAGGGATTTTTAATGAAATTTCACAGCTCTGACTTCTGAGATTCCTGTGGCATGATAATTTAGCATAAGTTTTTCTCTTGTTTCATATGTAATCTGTTATGTTTCATTTCACTACATGATCATTTCTAACTGAACAAATGAAGTGTTTAGGTAAGAATTCATGCCTGCCATGCTCTGCCTATAAGTTTGTTCATGTTTAATGTTTTCTACTGTTTAAGGAGGATTCAAAGTTATTGTTTGCCCTCCTTAGCTCCTCACCAGTCTTGCCATCCCATATAAAATTTAGATTTGATGCTAAATTTCTTGCCTACCTTGCCTCAGTCGATAACCTGTGTTGTTCATTATATTTCTCTGTTTCAAGCTGTGATTTTGCCCATGCAGCCCAGAAAAACCCCGTTATTTAATTAAAAACCCCAAATTAATATTTCTAATCAGTTTACTAGCCTAATATCAGTGTTACCCGTTTGGTCATCTCATCAATTGAAGATCTACAGAGATTGACCGGAAAGAGCCTTCTCCTGCCCCGTAGGGCTAGCTACGCGGCTGAATGGTTTGATGTTGCCTTGAGGTTTACCTTTCTCAGCCTGAGGTGAAATCTCAAGCGCTAACAGGTTGTACATTTTTCTTAGGAGGCCCGTTTTAGACCTCAAAATTCGCCTAATGATAGTTTTGGCGCTTCATCTCCTAGGGTTAAGTTTTTAGATGTTTAGGGTTTTCTATTATTTCTCAATAATAAATAGGACTCTGAGCCTCATTTTAACACAGTTCAGAGGCATGTAGCCACCACATCTCTTCTCAGAGATAAGATACCATCGTCTGAGCTAGTCTTATTTCCATTCTGTTTGTAATCATGTTTCAATATTTGATATTAATGAAATGAAGTGTTATTTTTTATGCATCTCTGTATTTATGGTTATATATGTAATTTGTTGCGTTCCTACTTAAATCTGGATCAGTGGTATCAGATCAGTCTGCTCTTTCTCTATTTTTATTTGCATGTCCCCAACGAGGTCGGGATACAAGGACAGGGCTCGATCTGGTTGAACCTTTGCACGACCAGCCTTGCAAACCCCGATCACCGCCCATGGGGGAATAAAATAAAGACGAGGGAGCAGGATATCCTATCAAAATATTGCTCGAGGATGCCCTCGAGAAACAAAGGAACGTGATAATGGATAACTTTGCCCAAATCCTTCAACGGTGGCCCACCGGCAGGGCATCCACATCCAGTAGCCACTTTGGAGGCACCACTCCTTTTAAGGTACAAGTAAACTTTGACATTCCCATATTTGAGGGCCAAATAGATGTAGACGTCATAGATAAATGGTTAAATCTACTATAAGGATATTTTTCTGTTCATGAGTTTTCCAACAGGAAAAATATTACTTTTTCTCTTCTTAAAGCCGCCCGAGACGTCAAGGACTAGTGGGAAACCTACTGTGAGCAGAAGGATGAAAGTACACCCTCACTATTTTCATCTGTACCCACCTAGAATTCATTCTGGGATGCCATCAAGGAGCAGTACTACCCTGTCGGGAGCTATGAGGATAATTACATAAAGTGGACCACGCTGCGGGAGGGAAGGGACCAAGATGTGCCAAAGTTTACCAATGTTTTTCATACCCTTCACACTGTTAGATGATCCAAAATAAATATTATCATAGGTTATAAAGTTAGAATAAAATACTTATTAATTTAAGATATTGAATTAATAATTATTAATCTAGACTATTTAATTATTTAATGGATACATTTATAATTAGTATATTGTTGTAACAAGATATGACTCTACAAATGTGTCGTATCTTAGGCTCTAATTTAGGAGAATTGTTAGTAAGTTGTTTGAATAACTTTTATTGTAAGTGGACACTTGTTATTTTATAAGTGATCCATAATTAGAGGTAGTTAGGACATTGAGCTTATAAATAGCTCATTGCAAGAGTGTTTGGTTGTTCGGGTGTAAACTCTTGCAAAATTCCATATGTAATTGTTTTTTCTGATTAATAAAATTATGTGTCTGAGGACACTTCTGCCATTATTGTGGTATCAGAGCAAGGTTTTGTTTTATGGACATAGCTCAGTGATGTCAGAGAGGAACACCATATCATATCTCACCCACTGAAATCGAATATTGCCACCCGGAGGGCCTACGGATCTGTGAGGCAAAACTAGCGACCAGTTTATGAGAAGCAACATTTGTTTTAACCATGTATGCTGGTATGGAGTATTGAACGTGTTTTCCATGTGGCAAAGCGAGTTTTTTTTTTGGCTTGGCCCCTCATATGGAGCTGTGTGTCCCAACCCCAGATGGGGATCAACGTGTCCACTTGAATGTGTTGGAGCAGAATGAGTACACTGTCATCTCTCCAACTGCAACGACTTCTTTTAAATGCAGTGTCGGCTTCAGAAATGGATCCATGTAATTGTATAATGACAATAATGATTATAATACGTTGTGTATGATCAATTTTTTTTTAATGGTGGGTACCCAACAACGAGTTGCTATGTGGCTGCTGATATGTTGTTGGCTGTATATGATGCACGTGGTGTTGTGAATGGACTGTCCGGAAGGTTGTGCCCATGGTTGTCTTGGTCACTGGTGTTGTTATTCTTTGGCTTTTCTCCACTCATGGAATCTTTGTTCAACACTTCCAGCAGATAGCTGAAGTGATCTGTTAGCAAGAAGTCATTTGAGATCTTGATTTGTTGCTTTGGCATCATCAAAATCGTTATGTTGCTCCTGAGTCACAATGGTGTTATTGACTGTTGTGATTTTGGAGACTTGGTTGAATAAATGTAACTCTGCTAACCGGGTTCTTTCCATCTCAATGGCTTGCTCCTGCTCCTCGGCCAGAAGTTGTCTTCTCATTACCTCAGAGGTGCCGAAGAAGCCAACAAGCGTTGACAAAATCCGTCAAGTGGCCAGTAGCAAATAATTGTCTCTGCGTTCGATTAACTGATGTCTTAGCTCGTTGAATCAGTTAACATCTCTACGTTTTTTTGAAGCATTGTTGCATGTTGTGGGCGTTGTTCAAAGCATATGGTAAAAAAAAAACTTTATTTAGATCCAGATCCTTTTTTTATCCGAAATTTACAAATTGAAAGTAGAGTTTTTAAGATTTGAAGTGATGTTTTCACTTTATTATAAATTGATATTAAAGTAAAGTTTTTGGAGAAATAAGGTGTGAGAAGGTGTAAGGGTTATTTGTAAATGTTAGGGATAGTAAATTTTGTAAATTTTGGGGTAATAAGGAGATTTTATTTGTAATTTTTTATTTTGGAGAGATAAGTGTGACATTATAACTCAAAGTAATTTTACTTTGAGGGGGGGTAACATTTTTTTAACCAGGATTTGCAAGAGCATCATTGTAAAAGTCAAATTTAGAAAGTTACCTTGTAAATATTTGAGAAATTGATTAGAGCCAAGTGCAAAGCTCAGTCATTTTTCTCCTGTTTCAACAACTATACGAGGGTCAAGGCCAAGCCCCGATAGAACATTTTTTCTTTTTGCATATTGTGTTGCATGTTGTGTTGCCCATCTTGATATTTTTTTTTCTGAGCCTGATTCTTGGTGTGAAGCTTCAACACTACAATTTCAAATTTGATTAATTTGTTTTCTGATTCCGACAAACTTGAAGGCACAAAATCTTACAAAACATGGCAACGCCTCATCGAAAGCACTCTCATTTATAATGAATTGTGGCATGATATATGTGATGGTGATATTAGGCCAAATAAACCCATAGATGCAGCTACACTAGCAAAATGGGAAGTTAAGAATGCCAAAGCATTAGCTCTCATTAAATCTTCTGTTAATGATGAAATGTATGTCAATATAACAAATGTTATAGATGCATGTTCTGCTTTGCGAATTTTCAAAGACTTTTTTGATACTTAGCCTGAAACAAAGAAAGTTGATCTAAAATTAAAATTGTTGCAACAAAAATTGACTTAAGGAGGTGGTGTTCTTGAATACATCTCCAGACTTAAGAATATAAAGCAGGAAAACATTAATGTTGGTTTTCAAGCAGTAGATGATATTTTTATGGTCACAATTTTTATTGTTGGACTTCCTTCTTCCTACACACATTTTTTGGAAACTCTACAATTAACTGGAAAGTTAGAGAAACTAAAGTTTGATGAGCTCTGCGAAATGTTGACACAACATGATAAAACCTTTGGGAAGAAAAAGAAAGTTGGTGAAGATGTCTTTTTCACAGAGGCTAGCACTAGTAAATCATCAACTGACAGTTCTCGGAACAGAGGCAGAGGGAATTTTAATCAGAATCAAGTAGCACATAATGTACAAAGTCGATGCCAAAGCCAAAGCAGAGGAAACAACTTTAATAGTGGAAACAATTCAGGCAGGAGTAATTTTCAAGGCAGATAAAACAATCAAGGAAGAGGCTATTTTCAAGGAAGAGGTAATAATAATCAAGGTAGAGGACAGCCTCAAAACAGAAGTCAAAGTAGAGGCAGAGGACAATCTCCAGGAAGAGGAAGAGACTTAAGTCAAATTGTATGTTGAAGGTGTAACAAAGTTGGACATTATGTTGAAGATTGTCGAACTTCTATTGACAAAATCCCCAAGTTTCATCAGCACTCAGCACAATTTTCAAATGATCAAGATGATGATAGTTCAAAATATGTCTTTACTTCTTTGCCGGCATTACAACTTTCATCCTGTTATCACCCCAAGAAACTCTCCTAGGTTGTAGCTCGGAGATGCTCGGGAACATTACAAACTCAACTTAATGTTGGAAACGGATGAATGGAAGGAATGATGCTTTTTCAAACCAGATAACCACTTCTACTTTGCTTGACTCCAGACATGCGTGAACACCCCCAGACTACAAGGCTTTAGACCACCAACTACTCACAGTTTAAAGGTATGGGTGAATATGAAGAATACTGACCACACCAGCAGATGCACAGGACCCTATGATGGCCGACTGCAACCAGTAAAGAGGTCTGCAAATCTAATTCCCTAGTGCACAGACAGGATGTCAGCTCTCTGTCGCTAAGTGAAAAGAAACCTGATTAACGCATTCACTGATACATGCAAGATTCAAACATAGAGGTAGGATGACAACTCCTCTAATGCTATACATCAAGAGTTCAGGAAAACTACATATCAGGCACAACCTAGAACAGAAGAAGAATGGAAAGCGGGTAATTAACAGCAAAAGAAGCTTGTATTAGCTGAAAATGAAGACGAGACGCTGCAAGTATCAAAGCAGTTACAGTCTCCAGAAGTTGAACCTTACATCAAAACAACAACCATCAACCCTGATTACATCTTGTTTCTGGGTATATAAAGAGTTTCATTACAAAGGCACTCGGCCATTCTAGGTGTGGAGGGGTCATAATTGACCACCAACCACGTTAACTGTCTGGCAGAACTCTTAAGTGCAATTGCTTGTTGTAGCAGATGGATTTGATCTCCTCGGGTGCTCTGCTATCCTCTAAAGTGGCTGGAGTTTCGTATAAGATAAAATTCCATGCTTGTTAAATGTAAATTTTTGCTCGAGCCTTGTCCTTCTTCTTCTTGGGTACACGGTCTATTGAAAGCAGTGGTTGAGGAGAAAATGCAACGGGTATAGGTAAACAGGTCATCTTCGTTCTTCAGGCACATGGGACAGTTCGAGGACGTGAATAGTCGGCTCAGACGGAGGAGAAAAATCGACCGTTGGATTGGGAAGATCGACGGCGGGGATGGCCTTGCAGAGGGTATCAGGAGATATGGGAGCGGGGTGAACGCAGGCCATTGGATCTCAGGCGGGCAGATCCAACGGTCGTCGGGCACCGAAGATGCATGGAGTTTATCGGGTTGGAAGAGCGGGCTTGAGTGGTAAGCGGTATTGCTCGTACCGTCGTGGATCATCGGGTGGTAATCGTACAGGGGCGAGCGATCCCACTCGGAGGGCGACGCGTGGCATCAGAGGGGTGGGAAAACCACTTTTCATCGCGCGTTATCGCACGATTGTTTTGCGAGTGCGGGGGAAGCGATCACCATCCGATCGCGGTGGAGACGATCGAACAGTGGGGACTCAATTGAGCAGGTTCTTCATTGAATGCAGCGGGGACCATTGGATTGGGGTACATGATCGATGGTTATGATTATGGCAGAGGGTTTGTGAAGGTGGGTGGTCGTGTGGGCGCGGGTTCATAGGTTTAAGCACCCGGGGCTTAAGAAAATGGGGTTTTATATGTTTGTTTTTTAACGAAAGGCGTAGGATATGGGGATGAAAGGAGAGAGAAAGAGGCAACGGAGAAGGTGAGAATGACCGGTAGAGGCCTCCTTTTAGAAAAACCAAGGACTGAGCTCACGTCTGCTCCTTGAATATCAGCAACCTGTAGTAGAGCTAACACATCCCATCTTAAAAGTGATTATGAAGATGCTTGGATCTTGGATTCAGGGGCAACTCAACACATGACTTGTTGACGTGACTTTTTTGGAATTTTCAAGATTGCCAACTTAATTCCATTTTTCTTGCAAATGATACAAAACATACTCCTTATGGAAAAGGTGCAGGTAAAGTTTTTCTCCCTAGCATTAGAGAAAAAATGATTTCAAATGTATGGTATGTACCAACCTTTAAGAAAAATTTGTTATTTTTAGTCACGATTGGACAAGCAGGACATCAAGTTATTATGGAAGATGGCTTAGTTAAGATTAATTCAGTCAAACAGAGCTTGCAAACTGTTGTGAGATGTTATGAAGATGGAAAATTGTAAGGATGAAAGGGACAGTTATTCCAAGGCATTCTAACTTTGCAGGGGCAGTGACTACAGGAATTTCACCTATAAGATTATGGCATGTAAGATATGGACATTTAAATTTTGATAGCCTTTCTCAATTGAAAAAACAAGGGATGGTTAAGGGACTTCCAACTTTCAAAAATGAAAATGCAAAATGTGAAGCTTGCATTTATGGAAAACAAAGTCGAGAAAGTTTTCCAACAAGTTCATGGCGCGCAAATAGGCTGCTGCAACTAGTTCACAGTGATGTTTTTGGACCACTACAAACTTCATTCGGTGGTTTCAAATATTTCTTACTATTCATTGATGATTTCAGTAGAATGACTTGGGTTTATTTCTTAAAGAAAAAGTCAGAAGCATTTGAAAAGTTTAAAATTTTTCACCAACTTGTTGAAAATGAAGTCAAAGCAAAGATAGGTACTCTCAGGATAGATAATGTGGGAGAATTCACTTCAAATGAATTCAAAACTTATTGCAGTGATCATGGCATAAGAAGACATCTTACAAATGTTTACACTCCACAGCAAAATGGAGTAGTAGAAAGAATGAATCGCACCTTGTTAGGAATGGCGAGATCTATGTTAACTTTCAAAAGGTTAAGTCCAACATATTGGGCAGAAGTAATTCATACAACTGTCTACTTAAGAAACAGATCTCCAACTGCTTCTTTAGACGGAATCACACCTTATGAAGCTTGGTTTGGTTTCAAACCTCGAGTTAAACATCTTAGAGTTTTTGGATCAGTATGTTATGCCTTAGTTCCGAAAGAAAAAAGAACTAAGCTTGACTCAAGAAGTTTGAAATGCACAATGATTGGATAATCTGATGAGAAGAAATGGTACCATCTTTTGACCAATGGAAAATTGATTGTGAGCAGGGATGTAATTTTTGATGAAACAGAGAGTAAGAGTGCTGAAGAAATCAAAAGTCTTCTTCAAAAGTTAGAAACTAAAGGCAGTCAAAGAAAAGGAAATACGCAAAGTCAACCAAATTCACCAAATTGGTATGGAATTTATTTTCCTTCATCTGAAGATGATTCATCCAGTCCATCTACTTCAACAACACCATCTGGATCTTCTGGCAGTTCATCTGCATATCCAAGCAGCAGCAGTTCTTCTGACAATAATTCTCCAAAATCTTCACCTGATCGACGAACATCAATTTACATTAATCCTATTTACAATGATGGTGACTTTTCAGAATCTTAAACAAGTGAGCATCAACTACCAAAATGGGCAGTTGAACTTTTGAAAGATGTAAAGCCTGATGAGCAGAATAAAACAGGAACAAGGAAGTCACACAGAAGTGAAGGAAATTTTTCCTTGATAGCAAATGATTTTACTGAAACTTCCACATACAAAGAAGCAGTAAAACATAAAGAATGGCAACAGGCTATGATTGAATAATATCAAGCAGTAATTGATAACAACACTTGGAAACTTGTTGATTGTCCTCAAAATGTTAAACCCATAGGATGCAAATGAGTTTACATAATTAAGTACAACCAAAAGGGAGAACTTGAAAAGTATAAAGCAAGACTTGTGGCTAAAGGTTTTGTGCAGTAGGAAGGCATTGATTATGAGGAAACTTTTGCTCCTACAACTAAATGGAACACCATCTCATTAACACTTGCATTTGCCGCTCAGAAAAGGTGGAAAGTTCATCAAATGGATGTAAAGAGTGATTTTCTCAAGGAGGATTTACAGGAAGAAGTATATATGACTCAACCACCAGGTTTTGAAATTGAAGGGTAGGAACATAAAGTCTACAAATTGATCAAGGCTTTATATGGGTTAAAACAAGCTCCCCGAGCTTGGTATGCAAAAATGGATGAATACATTAGGAAAGTTGGTTTTCAACGAAGTGAATCTGATGATACTTTGTATGTACAACAACAGGGTAAATATCCGGTGATTCTTGTTATGTATGTAGATGATTTGATCATTACTGGAAACAATGTTGATCATATTGCACAGGTGAAAATGGAGTTACATGCAGGTTTTAAGATGACAGATTTGGGATTACTTCACTACTATCTTGAGTTGAAGTCTTCCAACGTCCACATCATATTTTCATTTCTTAGAGTAAGTATGCAACAAAGGTTCTTCAGTGATTTGGAATGCAGGATTGCAAGCCCGTTCTTACCCCCATGGAGCAAAACTTGAAACTTTCAAAATTTGAAGGGGGGGAAAGGTGGACAGTACTACTTATAGATAGTTGATTGGCAGCTTGATTTATTTGACAAATACTTGCCCTGATCTGTCTTATGTAGTCAGTATTCTTTCACGTTTTATGCAGGAACCACGAGACAACCACTGGAATGTCTCCAAAAGAGTTCTTCGATATATCCAAGGAACAAAAGATTTTGGTCTTCTTTACACAAAGACTAAAAACTTTGTACTTGGTGGATATTCAGATGCCGACTTTGCTGGAAGTATTGATGATCGAGCATCAACATCAGGTTATTTAATGAACATGGGGTCAGCAGCAATGTCTTGGAGTTGTAAGAAACAAGATAAAGTGGAAAATTCTTCAGCAGAAGCAGAGTACATTTCAGCATGGGAAGCAGCATGTGAAATTGTTTGGTTGCACAAAATTTTGCAGCACTTGGGCATTTCTCAGGCAAAAGCTACATCATTATTCATTGACAGCCAGTCAACCATCAAGCTTGCCAAGAACCCATTTTTTCATTCAAAGGCAAAGCATGTGGACACCAAGTATGATCATATCAAATCTCTCATTGCCAAAGATGTCCTCAAGCCAATTTATTGGCCTTTAGAAGATCAGATCTCCAACATTTTCAGGAGACCTCTTGGCAAAATAAAATTTACTAAGTTCAGGGATGAACTTGGTATCTGTTGTAATGTATCTTTGGATCATAGGGGGGAATGTTAGATGATCCAAAATAAACATTATCATAGGTTATAAAGTTATAATAAAATAATTATTAATTTAAGATATTAAATTAATAATTAATAATCTAGAATATTTAATTATTTAATGGAGACATTTAGAATTAGTATATTGTTGTAACAAGATATGACTCTACACATGTGTCGTATCTTAGGCTCTAATTTAGGAGAATCGTTAGTAAGTTGTTTGAATAGCTTTTATTGTAAGTGGACACTTGTTATTTTATAAGTGATCCATAATTAGAGGTAGTTAGGACATTGAGCTTATAAATAGCTCATTGCAAGAGTGTTTGGTTGTTCAGGTGTAAACTCTTGCAAAATTCCAAATGTAATTATTTTTTTATTAATAAAATTATGTGTCTAAGGACACTTCTGCCATTACACACGAATTTGGGTATCAAGGATTCTGAGAAACATTTGGCACTCAGGTACCGCAGCTACCTACACAGGTACATCCAGGATGAGATGGAGTTCCTGGACATCTCCTCGCTCGGCAGGGAGTACCGATACGATATCAAGATTGAGCAGAAGCTGAAACAGAAAAAGAGAGACTTTGGATCTGTGAATCTGAAGTAAGGGAAAGGTGCCCTCAAATCGCAAAACAAAGGACAAAGCCAAGGTGGGGCGACCTAAGACAACTTGCGAAAACTGCAAGCAAAGTTAAACACCGCGAAGCCAAAGAAGGACATAGGAAATTTGTGTAAGTTCCATAAGAGCTCCACTCACAACACAAGTGAGTGGCAGACCAAGTAGTCACTGGTGGCCGAGTTGAAGACTTCTGAATTAGGTGCATGTTCTCACCTTGAGTCAGAACCCGACAAGGGGAATGAAAAAGGGAAGCAGGTTATCGATGTGGAGCCCAACACCCTTGTTGCCACCACCAAATCCAAAATAATGAATCTGAAGATCCAAAGGAGGGGGAGTGTCTCTTCCACTCATAGATGTGGGTGAAGGGTTCGACGCTACAATTCATTGTCGATAGTGGGAGCCAAAAGAACCTCTTTTCAGCAGAGGTCGTGAAGCGGTTGGGTCAAATGACCACACCACACCCACAGTCGTACAGCATCGGGTGGCTTCACCAAGGACGAGATCTCCGAGTCAGCTAGTAGTGCCGCCTTCCCTATAGCATCAAGCCCTTCATAGATGAGGTATTATGTGATGTTGCTCCCCTTAAAGTTTGTGATGTAGCATTAGGACAAACCTACTTATGGAAGTGATATGTTGTATAGAGTCTATATCTCGCTTTTTTATTATTTATTTGGGTAATATGTTATACAGGATACCAGAGGTAGCCCCACCTACTGCCACCTCTTTGATCACTACTAAGAAATGCAGTAAGATCATCTCCCAGACTAGGAAATTTATTTTCTTTCTAGTTTTCTCTCAAAGTAAGAGGAATATCGTAGCCACATCCATGGCCCCCGGGAATCGTTCCTCCATGTAGCATAAGAAAGTGGATATGGTCATGAAAGAATTCAGGGACATCTTCTCCTCACCCACAGGGGTACTGTTGCATTGTCAGGTCAAGCACTCGTTCAATCTAACTCCTGACACACCTCTACCCAACAGGATGATATATCGCCACTCCATTATGGAAAATGCCAAGTACAAATAGTGACATGATCAACATTGGGTGCCACACAAGTTTTAGGTGGGCGACAAAGTTTGGTTGCATTTTCAAAAAGAACACCTTACCAGAGCCCATTAGAAGCTCAGGCCACTCTGGTATGGTCCTTAAACCATCACCAAGGTCGTGGGAGACAATTATTTTGAGCTTAGCATTCGCCCATTCATTGTCTTACACCCAGTGTTCAATGTGGACCACCTTCGACCATACTTCCCACCATTGTTGGACACATCAGACATTGCAGAACAACTCACACCAATAGAGTTAAACCCAGACTACATGGAACATGCCACAATGAATTAGATTATGGACACATAGGTCAAGAACACTCACCAACAGAATATCCGACTATATCGGGTTGATAAAGCTGGCCAACTCCTGCATGAAGGCAAGTGGCTCACTAGGGACCAAGTTCAGCAGAAGTTTCCTCATCTCATGGGGGAACTCAATGCAATGGGGACCATTGCTTCCTAACAGGGGAGGAATGATCCAAGTGGATGTTGGTGGCCACCCTCCTATTCCACTTGGACCCCCAGCATTGTCTCTTTCATTTTTTCAGTTTCCTTAACTCTAGCACAATTTGTTATTGGCGATTTTCGGGTCCTGATCTTTTGGAGTCGTTTTAAGGCCCTAAATGACGTTTTTGGGAAAATCCTAACCAATAGGGGTATTTAATCTATGTTGGATGGTTAGAAGTTGTAGTCCTCTGATAGATATTTCTAACGAGGTATTGTGCACGTCAAACGAAGATTGTATGCCAAAGTTACGACTTCATGAAGTTGATGTACCAATTTACCCAAACGGGGCCCATAGTTTTGGCGCTTCATCTCCTAGGGTTAGTTTTTTGGATGTTTAGGGTTTTCCGTTGTTTCTCATTAATAATAGGCCTCTAAGCCACATTGTAACATTGTTCAAAGGCATGTAGCCGCCACATCTCTTCTCAGAGATAAGCTACCATAGCCTGAGCTAGTCTTATTTCCATTCTGTTTGTAAGCATATTTCAGTATTTGATATTAATGAATTGAAGTGTTATTGCTGCTGTATCTCTATATTTATGGTTATATATGTAATTTGTTGCATTCTTGTTTAAATTTGAATCAGGATTTTTCTACTCAGACCTGTGCCTGCGACTCTGGGATTTGTTCCACTTTTCAAGCCCATAATCCAGGTCACTTGCTAGAAACCCTTATAGCTTTCAGACTCCATAAATTACATGACCACAAGAATTACAAATCAAAACCTGACTCCAGGACTAGGCCTGACCATCCCCAACCAGGACTAGCATTCTATCAAACACTTGGCATCAATGCAATGTACAAGTAATGAATACAAGACAGAGCATAAATGTCTAATAAATCCTATGAGACTTGACATGAAGGATCACCACCCTCTTCCCTTAACTGTTTTGACATTAATTAGGTTTTTCATCCATTATCCTTTTAATTACAAGTAAATACATGAAATAACCATGACTATAACTAGTCACATAACCATGCTTATAACTAGCATTAAACCATGTGAATAAAAATGAGATAACAACCATTAAGGCCACATAATAACAAGTAAAAAAGAAAGATAACTTAACTTTTATTAAACATAGGCAAGAGTCAACTAGGTTGGGGACTTCCACGTACCACTCGATTGTAGACATGGCTAAACCAAATATTTCTTTCAGCCAGTCACCCACATCTCATATTCCAAGCATGAATGTGGGATCTCATGGATAAACTAATCCAGAAACAACCAAGGGAATCCAGAGGTTAAACCACCTCCACCCTCACCAAAACCAACACCGAGCTCACAAAATGAAACCGAGCTTAGAATGCCTCCAGACTCCATCACTATCCTTGAGGAAATTTCCATCTCCTTATCTCTCAAGATTTACCGAAATCCACACCAGATCACTAGGCCCTAAACCGAGACACTGGTCTCTCAGGATTTACCACAATCCACACTACATCACTAATCCCTAAAATGACACTCCACCCTTAGGCTTTACCTTGTATCCCGCCAAAACTGGTCAAGGGATTCCTAGGCCTTTGGGAATTTTCCTAAGATCACCTCTACCCCAGATTCTGAAACCATCTGGCAATTCCAAAGCTAAAAACTGAGAAAATAATCCCATCACACCATGGCTATCGAGAAAAAGGAAAGGCAAGGTTGAAAACCATTGTCATAACCCAACAAAACCACACCACCAAAAACAAGAGAACCATATGTCAACATGAAAATCCATGCACGTCAAAACCAACTAGGAAATCACACACGCAATTAGTTACCTACAAGTATTCTTGTTGAAGTTGCTTGATCCTATTCTTCCTAGCTTGATCTTTTCTTTCCTTCCTTTTCCTTGTCCTTCCTTTGCTTTCTTTTCCCTTCCTTGCTCCAAAACTAGAATGCTCAAAGAAAATTCTAAGTGTCCAAAAGTGTGAGAGAGAGAATAATGAGAGAGCTCCAAAACTGAAGTGATAAAAATCCTTGAACTGATCCTCAGAAACATTTTTATTAATGAGGTCTTTATTTTCTTCATTTTCCATTATTTTTCTTCATTTTCCTCCTCACATGGAACCTCTGACCTTTCACCTTCATTTTCTCCTATTTTCCTTTATTTTCATAAATAAATGTTCCAAAATACCTTTTTTCCTTTTTAATGCCTTTTCCATTGCCTTTGCCAATTTACCTTAGCCATAAACACATCTAGTGATGCCTACTAGGATATCGTTTCTCAACATTCAGCTCAGAATAAGTGTCCCTTAACCGTGGTCTTATTTTTCCTTTATTAACTTTTATTACATGAACTTTTTACGAGGGGCTATTACAGACCCCTCCCCCTTGGGCAACATTATCCTCCGTGTTAAACCACACCAAGACCTTAGAAAAACCGCTGAAAATCAAACATACTACCCATGGAGCTTTATAACTTATCTTGTTGCATTATTTACAATGAATGACTTTCTCAGAAGAAAAACTTCATGACAACATGACAAGATAACCACCATACCGCTTATTAGAACTTTAAAACTCAACTATGGAGTTATTTACAATATGTACGTACCAAAACATCAACAAAACATATGCCAAACATATACCAAACATCATACCAAAACTTATTTGCCTCCACCAGCAAACAAAGAAGGATACATGGCCTGCATCTGATCCTCCATCTCCCATGTAGCTTCTTTGGGTCCAAAGTGCTTCCACTGCACTTTCACTTGCTCTATGGCTTTGTTCCTGAACATGAGATTCTTCTGCTGCAATATTCACTAAGGCTCCGGCTAGAATTCTCCTTCTTGCTCCACCTGCAATACAGACCAATCAATAACATGATCAACATCCTTTATATACCTCTTAAGTAATGAAACATGGAAAACATCATGGACCTTCACTGTTGAAGGTAGTACAAGTCGATATGCCACTAGTACAATCCTCTCAAGGATCTCAAAAGGCCCACAATACTGTGGTGCTAACTTGGCACATGTTTCAATCCTCAAAGATCTCTTCTTGGGCTTGATGCACAAATACACATGCTCCCCAACGTGAAACTCGTTGAATGCCCTGTTCTAGTCTGCATAAATCCTTTTTCTATCCTTTGTTTCCTTTAGATTCTCCTTTATAACATGCATTTCCTCTTCCATATCTGCCAACATATCTAGTCCAATAAGTACCCTGTTCACTGGATCACTTCGCTAATGGGAGTATTAAAACTCCGCCCATCCACTGCCTCGAAAGGAATCATCCTCAATGACTCCTGATAATTGTTGTTGTATGAAAAATCAACCAATGGAATATAATCCTCCTATATTCTCTATTGGTGCATCACATACATCCTCAGTATATCCTCCAAGATCTTGTTGACCCTCTCTATCTGTCCATCTATCTGTCTAATCAATACTACAAATAGCTCCTTCCAAAACTTGGAAGTGAACTTTGCATCCCTATTTGACACAATCTTCTTTGGAACACCATGTAATCGCACAATCTCCTTGATGAAAAGCTGTGTCACCTCACTAGTTGAATATGTAGTCTTTACTGGAATGAAGTGAGCTACCTTTCTCAATCTGTCGACCATGACCGTAATAGAATCATTTTGTCTCACTTTCCTCGGAAGACCTATAATGAAATCCATGGAAATGACCTCCCATTTCCATTCTAGAATTGGAATAGGTTGTAGTAGACCACCTGGATGCTTACACTCTTCCTTTACCTACTGACAATTCAAACATCTAGCCATGAAATCACCACTTACTTATTCATATTCAGCCAATAGTAGAACTTCTTCACTGTTGTCAACCTCTTCTAATATCAAATCTAGCTTCACATTCCTTTTTCCATTTAAACTTCTTACCTTTCCTCTACAAGGATTTCATATGATATGTAATGCGTTAGAAGTTCCTAATGAAATTCCTGTAGTAACCTATCAATCCATGAATGATCTCAAGTCATGCACATTCTTAGGAGCTGCCCACTCCATGGTGGTCCTTATGTTTTCTAGATCTACTACTATGCCTTCCTTGGAAAAAACATTTCCCAAGTAATGCACCTTTGTCTGAAAGAAGTTTCACTTGCTAAGCTTGGCATACAACTAATGCTCTCTTAGTAATCTCAACATTGATGTTAAATGCTCGTTATTCTCTTCTTCATTCTTGGAGTATATCAAGATGTCATCAATGAATACAATAACAAACTTGTCCAGATAAGGATGCAACACACTATTCATCAAACACATAAATGTAGCTAGGGCATTAGTCAAACTGAATGGAACTACAACAAACTCACAACACCCATACCTGGTCCTAAAGGAAATCTTGTAGATATCCTCTTCCTTGACTGATACCTGATGGTATCCTGATCTCAAGTAGATCCTAGAGAACGTTGTTGCTCTCTTCAATTGATCAAACAAATCATCAATACTCCGTAATGGGTACATGTTCTTGATAGTTACCTTGTTTAACTGCCTGTAATCAATGCACAATCTGAGAGTACCATCTTTCTTCTTTACGAAAAAACCTGGTGCACCCCAAGGTGATACACTTGGCATAATGTATCCCTTGTCAAGCATCTCCTTTAACTATAATTTCAACTCTACTAGCTCTGGGTTACTCATCATGTAAGGTGCCTTTGATGTTGGTGTTTCCCTTGGCACCAACTCAATAGAGAAATATACTTCCCTGTGAGGAGGTAACTCTGGAATCTCTGTTGGGGACACATCCTGATACTATTGCAATACAAGGTACCTCTTGAATATTTCTACATCCTCAACTTCTTTACCCTTGTCACTAGATATATTCACTGCAAACATCACACAACCTTTTATGCAACAATTCTTAGCTTGTATAGCGGTAACCATCCTCACTGATGTAGGATTCTTGTTTCCCTTCAAAATTCTCTTTTTCCCATTATCATCCAATAACTCAATGGCCTTGTCGAAGCAATCCACTTTGGTCTTGTGAAAGTACAACCAATCCATACCCAAATGCATGCTATACAATCCCAATGGAAGTATATTCAAATGTGCCATTGTAATCATACCATTTAACTCAAATGCACAAGCTCTTACCCAATGGTGAACCCTCTTCTTTGTACCTATAGCCAACTGTACCAACCAAGATTTTGCATGTACTACTTTTCTCAAACCACACTTATCCCCCAGGTCGGGATTAACATAACTATATTAGATCTAGGATCAATCAAAATATAAACAACTTGATCACAAATATTACCTTCCATCTCAATGATTGATTCCTAATGATTCGTCTACTTCTTGTCCACAGCTACATAATTCCGAGGAATGATATGACCAACATCCCCAACTATATGTGCCTCCTTAGCACTGTAGATATGGGGTCTACCACCTTGATACTGCGAGAAATCCCTCTTACGATGATCCTTGCCACATATCCAACACTGCAACAGTGATCTACCATCGCCTTTACTTTGCTACTCTCCATGTCCCTTCTCAATTGTGTTGAATTTATTGTAAGGGACTACATTTTCTTTCTCACCTGTATCTTGAGGTCTTCCTCGCTTTGGTGGCCATTTTCCTTTATCTTTCTTATTTCCTTTCAAGACACATTTAGTTTAAACTTTGTGCTTTGACCGCTCATAACAATGTTTCAACGTTCGGATGGCCTCCTCCAACGATCTAGGCTCATCGAACTCAAGTCGGTCTATGTATGCTACTAGCAATCCATGGCTGAATCTTTGAACCTTGGCCTTCTCCTCCTTGAGGTAAGGCACATATCTCAACAACTCAAAGAACCTGCTAGTATTCTCATCATCTGTCATGGAACCCATCTACAACTCATAAAACTCCTTAGCTCTGGCATCATAGTACCTTTCTGATAAATACTTCTTCTTGAAGATCCTCTCAAACTCATTCCAAGTCAAGCCATCCTCCTGAATACCTTTAACATTATTCACATCCTCCCACCAGATATTTTCTTTCCCTTTAAGACTAAAAGTGGTTATCTTTGTTTTCACGTTCTCTGAATAATCGTGCAATATGAAGAACTTCCTCATACCAAGCAACCATGCCTCTACATCCTGTGATTTCGTCATCTCTCCATCAAAGGTAGGTGGCTTTTCTTTCTTAAACTTTTCTAGAAAATATCCCTTGTCACTTCTCATGTAAGGATGATAACGATGATTATCATAATGTCTGTCGGAAAAAGAAAAAGAAAAAAAAAAAGAAAAAAAAAATAGAATAGTACTTGTGTCTATCACCCCTCCTATCCAAAGTATCCACCTACCATCTCTGATCGTGTCCTGTCCATCCAACTTGTACTCACCATGAAACTTGCTTCCATATGCCCCGTTAGTTCTTTCCTCCTGCTCATGGTTGATCCAAATAGGTCCATGTTGCTACAATTTTGATAAACTCTGAAGTATCATTGCATTTACCTCTGCTTGTTTCTCCTGTGCCTGTATGCTTTTGTCATTGTCTACCTTATATTTATGCCTTCAAGCTTCTCAACGTGTCTGCCAAATCAGAAGAGTTCCCAACACCACACTACTCATCTGATCCATAGGGAGAGTCATGGGAACTGTAGTCTACCATCTTGCTAGCCATCTTTTATATTCTTCCTGCAAGCTATATCATGTCAGCTAAACAAAATAAAAATGAACCAACATACCTTAGCGTAATTTAGGGAGGATACCTCGTCTGCAGGATCAAAAAATCAGTGTAATACATGTATAACATAATCATGACATCATATATAAATATAACGCATAAGCATATAAGCATATAACCATCATTCTAGCTAGATTTCAGTCATCAATGCATGACCATATCAACTACATATACCATGAACTCATACATGACAACAACCACCACATCACTGTACACTTGACCACATGTGAATACTAATGTGCATAAACAATGCATAATCAATCATACACTCATGATGAATTCACTCCACAACATCATCATTAACTTCCCATGGCGACCTCACTACAACCATAACCCATACCATACAAATACAACAAGCACATGGTCTTACAACACAAGAAACACATATGCAACTGACATGAATACATGACCAACGAACAACCCATACAGTCTTAAGGGTGAACCATGCTCTGATACCACTCTGTAACTCCCTCCTCCCACATCTACCCAAGTAACCATCCAACTGGGGTAAAAATGTGACGATAAGTTACTATGATATGATTTGACACCCTATGTGTTAATTAAGGAAGTGGAATCGACAACAACACACCATACCAAACCTTCTGCACCTGCTATAGGACTTCCATAATGCATCCCAGTCATTCCACTGTCCAACCCCTGGGTCCCCCTGAGCTTTTAAACCACTAAAATCTCGGACGCTCCCTTGATATGGACAAGGGTGCGTCTAAAAAACTTCGTACGCATGCACAACATGGGTATGCATGCATCTGGGGACTTTTTTGCTCAGACCTGTGCCTATGACTCCAGGATTTGTGCCACTTTTCAAGCCTAGAAACCAAGTCACTACCCAGAAACCCCTGTAGCTTTCAGAATCCATAAATTACATGACCAAAATACTTAAAAATAAAAAACTGACTCCAAGACTAGGCCTACCATCCCCAATCGAGACTGACATTCTGTCAAATGCTTCGCATTAATGCAATATATAGGAAATGAATACAAGACATAGCATTAATTTCGGATAAATCATATGAGACTTGAAAAGAAGGATCACCACCCTCTTCCCTTAACTTTTTTTACATTAATTAGGTCTTGCATTCATTATCCTTTCAGTTATAAGTAAATACATGAAATAACTATGACTATAACCAGTCACATAACCATGCTTATAACCAACATTAAACCATGTAAATAAAAATGAGATAACAACATTTAAGGTCACATAATAACAAGTACAAAAGAAAGAGAACTTAACCTTTATTAAACATAGGCAAGAGCCGACCAGGTTCAGGACTTCCACGTACCACCCGACTGTACACATGGCTGAACCAAATATTTCTTTAAGCCAGTCACCCCCATGCCATATTCCAAGCATGAATGTGGGATCTCAAGGATAAACCAATCCAAAAAAACCAAGGGAATCCAGAGGTTAAACCACCTCCACTCTCACCAAACCGTGATCTTACCAAAATTGGCACCAAGATCACAAAACCAAACCGAGCTTGGAATTCCTCCAGACTCCATCACTATCCTTGAGGAATTTTTCATCTCCTTGTCTCTCAGGCTTTAGCGCAATCCAGACCGAATCATTAGGCCCTAAACTGAGATACCAATCTCTCAATATTTACCGCAACCCACACCGGATCACTAGGCCCTAAAACGAGACTCCAACCTCAGGCTTTACCATGTATCCTACCAAAACGGTCAGTGAATTCCTAGGCCGTTGGGAATTTTCTTGAGACCACCTCCACCCTGGATTTCGAAACCATCCGTAAATTACAAAGCTCAAAACTGAGAAAATAATCTCATCACACCATGGCTATCTGGAAAAAGGCAAGGCAAGGCTGAAAACTATTGTCATAACCTGGAAAAACCATTCCACCAACAGTAAGAGAACCATATACCAACATGCAAAGCCATGCATGTCAAAACCAACTAGGAAATCACACATGCAATTGGTTACCTGCAACTATTCCTACTGAAGCTGCTTGATCCTACTCTTCCTAGCTTGATCTTTACTTTCCTTCCTTTGCTTGCTTTTCCCTTCCTTGCTCCAAAACTAGAATTCTCCAAGAAAACTCTTAGTGTCCAAGAGTGTGAGAGAGATAATAAAGAGAGAGCTCCAAAACCAAACTGATCAAAAGCCTTGAAATGATTTTTAGAAGCCTTTTTATTAATGAGGTCTCTATTTTCTTAATTTTCCATTATTTTCCTTCATTTTCCTCCTCACATGCAACCTATGATCTTTCACCTTCCGTTTCCCCTATTTTCCTTGATTTTCATAAATAAATGTGCCAAAATACCTTTTTGCCTTTTTAATGCCTTTTCCATTTCATTTTCCAATTTCCCTTAGCCATAAACACATCCATTGATGCCCACTAGGATATCTTTACCCAACATTCAGCTTGGAATAAGTGTCCCTTAACCGTGGTCTTATTTTGCCTTTATTAACTTTTATTACATGAACTTTTAACCAGGGGTTGTTCCAGATGCATTCCATGTTAATTTTCTTAATATAACTAACATCATATGATATTATCATGATAGATTAGCTGCATTTAGATTAAATTTACATTTGGGAAAAAAAATCTTGTTGGTTTTATGGTCTAATACTAAGCATGGGTGATCATAAGACACCACAAAAACATGTTGCTCCATGTGCTTGGTCTTTGATATGTGTAGGTAATAGGTCGGTGGTCTCAAGAGATTGTTGGTATTCTCATGACCTCTCATTCAAGTATGTTCGTGCACTCTTCTGAAAGCTCATGTCCCAGTTGGAGCGAAATATTACCTAGCACCTGTGGGTAGTATCCATAGGAGAAAATTTTCTCCTAGATGGTCCTCAGTCGACAGTCAAAAACCCCTTGCAACCACTAGATAGCTCCACATGCCACTATCTTCGCTACCTAAGCCAACCATGTGGTCCCTCGCCCATCTATTATGATCGTATGTTTGAAGGTGGGCCTCTCGACCTTGAAGGTATGGCTTTTCATTGGTGTAGTTTAAGTAATTCTGTTTACTAATCATGGACACTTTTGGGTATGGATTGGTGGGGGGATTCGGCAGAAAGAGTGGGCTAGGTTTGTAACTCTTGTCTCCTCTGCTCAATTTGGTGGTTAGCCTTGTATCTTAGTCCCATGGGGTCTCCTTTACTGACTATTAGCTTTAGGGTTGGAACTACATGGGAAATATCGATTTTGGTTGTGTGGTCTCGCTTTCTGACACCATATACATCACTCCCCTCCACTCATTTTAACCCCATTTATCACTTTTCCCATTCAGTTCCACCTTTGTCCATTGGGTCCACAAAGGGTTAGTCCCCCTTTCCCCTTGTCCACACCTTGGAAGAAACCAAGAATGATGCCCCAGAGGTTGATGCAACGAATAAGAAGAGAAAACGTATAGTTTTACCACTCTCAATAGGAAATGTGCCACAAAATGCAAAACATGGTTACGACATACAAATTTAGCATGTGGGCAAAAGCCAAACATGAGGTCTACCCCTTATCTATGGCCATCGCCTTGGTTATTATGGGACCTTGATGAGCCCCATCCACATTAAGTAACCCATGATTGTCCTAACCTCTAGTGGGAAATGAACTGCCCCACCTTAAAGGAGGCATCTATTGTTGTACCTTACACATGATGCTCTCATCCCCTGGAACCCTGAGCAGTTATGAAGAAAAATCAATCAAAGGAAAAAGGCATATGAAGAAGGGTGGAAAACCAAAGGTCAAGGTAACTCATGTACCATGATTGCTCCCTCCTACACTCATATCCCCAAGTGTAGGATTCCCCTATAGTAGCTACCCTTATAAAATGGCATGTGGCTTGGATCGTTCCCCTGATTCCCACTCCATTCCATCATTATATCACATGCCACATACCACTTTATGGATGTACCATGGACATGTCACCCCCCTTTAAAGGTTGAAACCACCTAATAGGGTCCTTAGTTAACCCCCTTATTAAGATTGGAGACACATGTACATGCCAAAGAACACTATGGAAGGGCATGCCACCATGAAGTGTCCATTTGATTCCATTATTTGTAAGCTCTTTTACTTGATTTCTCTAATGATTTGTGTAGGAATTTACAGGGTAAGTTCCTCAGAAAGAACACCAAAAGGACACCGCTCACAACCAGATCACAGATCAATACACCAGTATTTTTGACGTGGTTAAAACCCTCAAAGAGGGAAACAGTCCACGGCCTGAGCCAACGTGGCCACTTCAGGCAATTTATTAATCAAAGAATGAAAATTTACATAAGCTTTCTCTCATAGACGGATTACCCGAACAATGACCCTCCATGCGCTTTAAATAGAACTCATGGACCAATTGGGTGTCAAGCCACGGATCAAGTGTCGGTAATACCGAGGAGAGAGTGAACCGTCGGATCACTACATATCGTGACCGTCGGATTGTAAGTTACAAAATGTACAACGGTAAAGAAACACACTTTACCTAACTCTATACCTAACTCTATACTAGACCAAGTTGAACTTAACTATTTCCTATGTGTCGAAATATCCTAACAATTTGTTGTACTAGAGGGCAAGGGGATGCATTGGATCTTATGCAGGATTACAGGTGGGTCTCCATATATGGGGTCTAAGCCCTCTAAAGGGTCACATTGGCACTTATAGGGTGAGCGCTGAGAGCCATGGGCCTCCACCACAGCAGAGAGCACTTCATGGATCCCTAACAGCATTCATTGGTTGCTCATGTTCCACCTTTTTGGATGAGGATGATGCACCTAGATCACCATGCCCAGTTGGTTTCACAGTTGTACCATACACTTGGCAAAAATTCTAGGGCCCAGATGAGGATGTGTCTCACCATGGGAGATAAAGGGAGGGCTTATGTCATCATTCTATCCCTTACAAATGGTTTACAGGCATTGTCGATTTGCTTGGAGACCCATGAGGATGTCATTGTGCCTCCACACCCACTTGGGGGCACTACATGTGACTTGCATGGATATCAAGGGGCTAACCCATTGATCATTATGTTTGAAGCCCATTCTCTTAACTTGGCACACTTTGGACTCCACTAGGCCTTCTTAATGGCCCAATGACTCATCATGTTTACTATTTTCCCCTCTTGGGAGGCTTATTTTGTATTATGGATATATCTTGGTGGGCTTGTCACCAAGGGATGTTATTATTACACATTCTTTTATTATTTGGGGCTTCATTAGGCCTAATTAGGAAAATTCAACTCTTTAGGAAGGATATAAATAGATGAGAGGCTCTTTCATTCCTCCCATCATCAATCGGATTGGATTAGTAACCCTTGTGAGAATTTCACATTCCCTTTTAAAGGACAAGTTTGGTTTCATGGTTGAATTTTGATGTTTGGATACTATCTCTTAGTCTTGGCGCTTCAATTTTTATCTTGAATTGATGATTGGATATACTCATTATATATGTAAGTGTTATTTTTCATGTATATCTTTACATTTCTCTTGTCACATGAATAATGTATGGGATTTTCGCTCTCTAGATCTGAAATTTCCCTAAGTTTATGAGAAATTGTGGAATTTTTGGCCCTATGAGGCATTTCATATATTACATGTGTCATGTATAATGAATGAATGTTCCTAGATGTTAAAATTCATTGATAATTCCTTGATAATTCATCAATTCTTGCACATCGAAGTGTAAATTCATTTGGTACCTGAGTTCATGCCCTAATTTTCCATGCGAAGTTGCCTAAGGTCTCCCTTATTGGGTGAAAGCTGCTCCAAATCTTGAAATCTCTTTGACTCCATCTCTCCCCAAGACAAGGTACTCATCTAGCCCTTGGTGATCACTTAAATGAACATCTTTCTCACCTTTTTCTCCTCTCTCTAGGCCTAACCTAGAAGCTATCCTAGGGCATCAAGAAAAATCATTTGTAGCCATCCAAAACTCTTGAAATTTGGTCCACAATTGCGTTGGGGTTTTCTCAAGGGATCCTCCAAATTTGAGCTCAATCTAACGGTGGAATCCTGAGATATTGCAAGCCCTAACTCAAGGATCATTCCTCTCCCTAGGTTGCTTTGGGTTAGTATCCTCATTTGGATCATTACATTTGAACTTTAAAAGAAAATTGTTCCTTTGATCCTATTCTCCTCCCAAACTTGGTCAAGACCCTCTTTTGTTGATCAACTCCACACCCTTGACCTACTTTGGGCGCACGTGGGTTCTTTTGGGTCCCACAACTTTGTAACTCACATTCCACAAGGATCACATAGAGGCCATTACTCCTTTAGGATTCCTAGGTCTAGGATGCCTTTTGTTAAGGGATATTCTCCAACCCTAGGTCTATGTATCCTCATAGCCCTTCCTACAAAGCTTATCACCTTGCTTTCAAAGCAAGCAAGCCAATTATTTGATCCTCTCTTGTGAATAAGCTTTAGCAATCACCCCATATCCTACCATTGATTCATCTTTTCTCGTTATTCCTCTCATACTGGGACTCCTCCCATCGGTGAAAGTACGTTAGGATCAGGGAGATTTAGTTGAGGTGACAATGGGCTATTGCTCCATTGTTGCCACTTGACCTAGTAGTCGTTCTATAGGATTCCCTCCTAGGACCCCTGCTAGTTTGAGCGGTAATAATCCCAACCCTTGCATATTTTTGAAAATTAAAGTGTTACTAATGTGAAAACGGCCCTAATAATTTAAGATGTATTTACATGCATTACTTAATTTTAATTTCATGAGAATTTCATTTATATATTTCATTTGTTTTACGTCTAAACCTTTGCGTTAAACCTTTATAAAAATATTAAAAACCAAACAATGAATATTATTCCTAATTTCAAAAATTCACAATTTTTTTTAATAATTTTAATAGCTAAAATCATTTGATTTGCATATGTATAATTTCATTAACGATTTACTCATCTCTTTTATAAATAAATTATATTTCTATCTTTATTTTAAAAAATATTTCAATTTTTTTCTTACTGCATAATTTATTTCACAATATCTTAAATATATTACATACGAATTCCATATATATAAATTCCCACTTTATAATAACTATGGTATAGACACCATTATATAAAACACAATACCTACCAAAATAAATTATCTATACCAAATATTAAACTATTTTCTATTCACGTTATATTACAACTATATTTATTTCGTCTTTAATGTAGATTAGTAGTATATACTTATTAAAATGTTGTTTAAATAGTGTATAACATTTTAGTATATATTAAATAGAAAAGCCGAATTTCAAAAATTTTAAGAATTGAAAGTTTATTTTATACATTTATAAATAATTCTATATATGACTTTAAATAATCAACACTTAAAAATTATAATATAAATATACTTAAATTTAAAAATTTAAAATAATTTAATAAAATTATTATTTTTCATTTTGTTTTATTATTTTTTTATATTAATGAAAAGATGATAATAATAAAAAAAATAGTTTCCATATAGTATAGTCTCTACTTCTACCGCTAATTTATTGATTAAAGGTTGTGCTCTCATAATGAAATCTCTCTACACAGTAAAAGTTCTCTACACAAACATTTGTTAATAACGAATACAAGTGTTTCGCTATGTTTTACACTTCTGTATACATATTATTAGTAATATTTTAATATTATTGTATTGTGAATACCACTATGTATATCGCTAATTAATCTGTGCACAAGCATTCCGCACTTTCGTATGCATTTTCTCTCCGCACAGCTTTTTCGCATCATTATTATTATATATTATTGATAATATTTTAATACTAAATAATCCATATCTCTGAATTCTGAATACCACTAGCCAATTGAGTAAAGGTTGTGCAAAGTGCAAATAAAACTTTGCACAATGAAAGCTCTCTCTACAATGAAATATATCCGCACAAAATTCTCTGCATAAGTACAAATGTCGGCCAACACCTCTCGAAGACCGAGTGTGAATGTGTGGAGAATAGTGATTTTTCCACACACCTGCAAAATCGACTTCTTCTGTGCTAAATAATTTGCTAATTAATTAATTAAAAAGTTGTCCTCTTGTAATGAAAATTCTCCCCATAAAGCTCTTTGCACAGTGAATCTTTCCGCACAAATCTCTCTAAACAATGAAAGCTCTTTGCACAAGCATTTGTTAAATGGCTAGTATAGTAAGGGAAAAATACTATTTGCAGCGATACAAGTGTTCTACAATGTTCCGCACTTCCATATACATTTTCTTTCCACATAGTTCATCGACATTATTATTATTATATATTATTGGTAATATTTTAATTCTAAATACTGCTAATTAGTTTTCTAAACATTGTGTCGAGTGCAGAGAAAACTCTGCACAATGAAATCTCTTCGAAAATAAAATGCCCTCCACCAAGGAAATTATGTTACATCAAGAGCCCTCTATTCTAATTATGCAGAGTATGAAAGCAAAAACGAAACTTTTATTGTAGAAAACACAAACTGAAAGAGCCTTACCTTAATCAATTTGTATATTAAACAAATTTGTATATATGTAATAGGAAAATGTGAAATATCATTACATTACGAATTAAAGTTATAAAGTTCCCTCTGCACCTCCGTTCTCCCGCACATATCTCATCCTCTGCACATTCTTCATTACGCATAGCTAAATCTGTAAATGTTTTAAATGGGAAATAGTTTAAAACTAATTTTCCCTTTAAAACTTCGTTCTCGTGCACATTCCCCATCCTTCGCATAGTAAAAGCTTCGCACAAGGAAACATAATAATACTAATTCGAAATTTGTTCATAGTTAAATTAATTACACGTCGACAATATAAACTTCCCTTTGCACTCTCGTTTTCCCGCACATATGTCGTCCTCCAAATTTCCTTCATACAATGAACATTTACATTGTGCGAAGTTTCCATTATCACCTCCAATTTTCTTGATTGTTTGGTACTTGTAGATCGATTTGGCATTAATGGAAAAGACAAACTTAAAATCAAGGAAAGTTAGATCAATGGTATATTTAGATTGTTAGAGCCACTTTGCAAGTATAGAGTTAGGGATTAGACCCATAGTTCATGAAGTTTATTAGCAGGTGTGGCATAGGTTGAAGTTTATGGAGCGTGATTATGGAGTTGCAGAGTCCAACATTTATTTATTTAAAATGATTGATGCTCTATAATTTCTCATCTCTTCAGTTTCAAAGCATACTGAGATGATTCTGTCTGAATCACGAGTCCATTTTGAGCTTTTAAATCATAAAATGACAATATTGAGGTGAAGCTAGAGCGACTGCAATTGGAAAATGAAATGTTGAGTTTTCATGTGGATAATTTGGCTCAGGCAGGGGATGTTAATGTTGAGGAGGATGATAATGAAGCATATGAGGATATCATGGCGCAACATGGGATTTTAGTGTAGCACGAGGAGAGTAGATTTGACTTAGCCATTTCTCAGGATTCCTCTCCTTTTCATCTTGAGACAAAAGTTAATGAAGCCCAGGTTGCTTTGATTATAGAGGATATACAGTGATTTAGATAGTTGTTAGTTTTTTTTGGTATGTTATGCAAATATATTGTGTCTATAGGTGTGTTTTGGAGATTGTATGGAGAAAATCAGTTTAGAGTAATGTTTGTAGTCCAGTTGTGAATTGTGTCAATTCTTATTGGAGTTTTTGGACATTAGAAGAAGAAATTTTAGTTGATGGTGTAGAAGGTTGTGGCCTTTCACCTTAGATCCTCATCAAATTCGAAAATAAAAAAATTTATTTCCATGTGTGGCATTTATCTATATCACTCTATTTAATTTGTTGGTTATACCTTGCGTCAAAGTAAATCATTGTTGATTTAGCCGATTCTTTGCTTTTGGTATAAAATATTATTTTGCTAATATTTTTACAAACCAACAAATATTTCCCTAATTTCAAAATATTTGTGTAACTTAATTTCATATTTATCTATTTCCCTTTCCAGTTAATGCAAACATTTATTCAAAAATTTGACATTGTATAATGATTATTTCTTTTTAGCAAATCAATCGGTATTATAAAATATTATTTTCATTGTTTATTTAGCAAATACATGCACAAGCATTGTTCTACAACAAGTTTCCATTATGGCATAGTAAAGCAATGTGTAGAAAGAAATATGTGCGGAAAAATCTTCGTTCGTTGTTTTTTACACTTTCGTATATGTTATCCATCCACAGATAACAACATTTTGGACCGTGGATTACTTAATATTAAAAATTTAATTAAGGCTAATAATGAAATTGTTGTGCTACAATAATAAATCCAACTACATCTTCACACTCCACAATAATGACAAAGTATTATGTGCAGAGAACGAGTATGTGCAGAGATAAGGGAGTACAAAGAAGCATTTTACACAATAAAAAATTCAACTATACCTATTCACTCCACAATAATAAAAAATTGTAAAAATGTGAGCATTCTCGAATAACAAGAAAATGTGAGCCCTACATAAAGAAGCATGGCCTTAAACAATTAACTAGCAGTAGAGGTAGGGTCAGCAACTGATCTGACATTATTATGACTAAGATTGCTAGTGATTTGTCCAATGATACCAAAGTTCACGGAGTTCCAAATATGCAGAAATAACTTTGAAATGGTGCATTGTGTGTAGAGAACATGTGTGTGCGGAGATAAGGGAATATGGAGAAGCACTTCACACAATAAAAACTTTGACTCTACCTCTTCACTTCGCAATAAGGAAAAATACACTACCAATCAAAGTTGCATCAATTGTTCTATCGTTAATATAAAAATTAGTAAACGATAACTAGAGTACATACAATAATAACAAAGTCCATAATCCATGCAATTTGAACAAATACATAGTAGATGTTGTAGAAATTTAATGTTCGGATTCAAAACTGCTCATGAAATTTACTAGATCACAAGAATTGAAGCTACTCTACTCATCTACGAAAAGCAAATCACAATCGAGAGCACAAATCATTGACATGCATCAAGATTCAACACATATACACGGAGATTGATCTAAGGGATAGCAACAGCTCAAAACCCTTTACTATCTGTATTGAATTAATTAAAAAACAGAGAAGAAATACAATGCTTGCTCAAGCCTGAGTAAACTCTACACTAGTATAATCTATCTCACTTCCTCATAGACTGACTCAAGCCAATACTTAGCCAATTTCGCAACCTGCCAAGCTCCTATTTCCTTGCGCTATTTGATGAGGAATTATCCCCCTATTAATTAGGTAAATTACTCATTGATAATTGTGCAATTCCTTTAGGACCTTCTTTGACTGCATGCACCACAGTACAACTTGGAAAATTCTACAATTGATAGTACACTGCCCTTGAACTCCAATATCAACTGGGTAACTCAAATTCTCTGCATGCATGAGTTAATTTAGGTTGATTGATCAGTTTAATTGGATGATCACTCAGTGTGAAAAAAGTTACAAACCCTTGACTAAACCTCCACTTGTTCTACTAATAGTGAGTGTAGAAATTCTCACTATAGATTAATCTGATTATGCAATGTACTAAAGCAAAATACTTAATCTACTTCTACAATCAAACTTGTGGAAGCTTAATCGATTTGAGCAAGATCAAACAGAACACATATAACAGAGAAGAAGAATCAATACACATGAAACACAAAAGAATACTCTGGGGAAAGCCTCAGCGAAAAACCCAGCTATCTGTATTATCATACAAGTGGAAATATCTCAGGATTACACAAAGATTTAGCTCTCATAGCTATCCAGATCTTAGTACAATCTCTCACTGCTGCTCATAGATAGAATAGACAATGCATATGCCTTTCCCTCTCTCCTCCAAGCCTCCTATTTTCTTGCGTTGTTCCTCTAGGATGATTCACCTTCAACCAATTGGAACACTGCTCTTACACACTGTAAAACTGTGCAATCCTCAAGGAATGAATTCCTTCTACATGCAAGAGATTTTCTCATAGGAAAATTCTTGCAACTGATAGTACATTGTCCCTGCCTTTAATCTCAACTGGGTCTTTGTCTGAATTGATATGCATGAGTTATTTATGAGATAATATTCAGTTATCTGGAGTACACTAGTTGCATGCATGCATGCATTAACTAACTGAACTCACAATCAGTTCGACAAACTGTTTGGAACTAACCTAACTAGACTTAACTCAGTTAACTGAGATAACTAATTACAACTCAAATACAACTCACCCTTATCTCCTTAATTAAGGGATAACTTCCTCAATCAAAGGGATAACTGTTGCATGACTTCACGAAGACTTCATGTTTGAATTTCTCGAACTAATTAACTCAAGATGAATTATTTAATTATTTTTCAAATAGCTGGTGAGACTAAATTCGAATTTTAATTCTCAATTTTAATTCAAGGAAAAATTAAAATTGGAATATATCCTGAAATGCTATCTATAGCAATGCTATTTTTAGCATTTCTTATTGCTATTTTCAACGCTCCCTCTCAACAAGAAAGGGATTATCTTCCACCCTGATCCTGTCTCTATGGAACTCGAATTTACACTTTGATAATGCCTTAGTCAAAATGTCAGTATCTTGCTCCTTGGTCGAAATATACTGCAACAACATGATCCTCCTCGCCACACAGTCTATGAGATGATGATACCAAATGTCGATATGCTTGGACCTGTCATGAAATACTGGATTCTGAGAGAGCTTGATACAACTCTGGCTATCACAATAGATCAAAATTGGATCCATCCTCTGATCAAACAAACCAACTAGAATTTTCTGCATCCAAATGGCCTCACATGCTGCCTAACTTGTAGCCATGTATTCAGCCTCTGCTGAGCTGAGTGCAAATGACCTCTATTTCCTGTTGTACCAAGAAACTGCAATTGAACCAAGGTTGAAAATTCCTCCTGATGTGCTCTTCTGATCTGATGGACTCCCTGCCCAATCTGCATATGTGAAGCCCTGTATCTTCACTCCCTTTGACCGTCTGTACCATAATCCATATTGAGATGTGCCTCTGAGGTATCTCAAAACATGCATAGTTGCCTTCCAAAATAGCTTGGTAGGTTGAACCATAGCTTGACTCAGCTGGTTCATCCCATAGCACAAATCTGGTCATGTGTTCACTAAGTACATCAATGAACCCACAAGCTGCCTGTACACAGTAGCTTCTACTACTTCTCCTGAAGTAGCATCCTCCTTCCTCCAGTTACCTGCTAGAGGAGTCTCCATGGGCTTGCACTTCTCCATGTGGAATCTCCTGAGTATCTCATTGGCATACTTGCCTTGAGACATAAACACTTCCCCATCCTTTTTCCACACTTCCATGCCTAGAAAGTAGTGCATGAGACCCATGTCTTTCATCTCGAACTCTCTTGAAAGGTCCTCCTTGCAAGACATGATCAACTGATCATCACATGTCAATATCAGACCATCAACATAAAGAATAATGATCAACTGCTTACCTTCCACCATGATGTGGTACAAGTTCGCATCTGCTTCACTCTTTGTGAAGCCCAACCCGGTGAAGTAGTTGTCAATCTTGGTGTACCAAGCACAAGGTTCTTGCTTCAGCCCGTACAAAGCTCTCTTGAGTCGACACACATGCAACTCACGATCGAAGGTCTCAAAACCTTCCGGCTGATCTATGTACACCTCTTCCTCAATCTTGCCATTGAGGAATGCAGTCTTCACATCTATTTGATGGATCTTCGAACCCATCTGTGCTGATAGTGCCAACATCGATCTGATATATGAGTACCTTGCTATAGGAGAAAAAGTCTCATCATAGTCGATCCCCTCAACCTGTGAGAAACCACGGGCAACAAACCTTGCCTTATGTTTCTCCACACTACCATTAGCAGCTTTCTTTACCTTGTAAAGCCAACGGGAACTCACAACTGACTTGTTCTCTGGTCTTGGAACCACATCCCAAACACTGTTCCAAACTATGGAGTCATACTCCACCACCGTAGCATCAACCCAAATCAGCTGCTGCACTACTTCCTCAAAGGAACATGGCTCAGTCTCAACACATTCCCCAACAAGGGCCATATATCCAACGTACCTATCAGGTGACCTCCTCTGTCTGCATTGATAAGATGGTTCTCCCACATTCTCTCTCACATCCGACAACAATCTATCAGCTTCTCTTGTGCATTTCCACCCATCTCTGGAAGACTCTGCTTGAGTAGATGTCTCCACTCCTGGAACCTCTACATGCAGCTGCTCCGCATCAGTCTGAGGCTCCTCCTCCTTGGGAACCAAAAGTTCCTCCATAGCCTGTAGTTGGAGCTCCCTCTCAAGGGAAACTTGCATGGCCTTCTGCTCATAAAACTTGAGATCTCTGCGAACCATTGTCCTCTGACTGGTGGGCAAATACACCCGATAGTTGTGGGGTGTATCAGTGTACCCCACAAGTATCCCCAACTCTATTGTCGGCTCAAGTTTCTTCTAGGCATCCTTGGTCACATGGAAATATACTAATGAGCCAAAGATCCTGAAGTGACCCACATCTAGTCTCTTCCCAGAGAAAGCTTCATCTGGTGTCTTCATCCCAAGAATGTGACATGGGCTTCTATTCTGCAAATAAATCGCTATGTTGCATGCCTCAGCCCACAAATGAAGTGGTAGGCCTTGGTCATGCAGCTTTGCCCGAGCTACCCCCACAATCGTTCTATTCTTCCTCTCAGCCACCCCATTTTGCTGTGGGTTATGAGGTGCCGTAAGCTCCCGTTTAATTCCTTCCGCTGCACAGAAGTCCTTAAACTCTTGAGAGACATACTCTCCACCATTGTCTTTTCTCAAGGCCCTAATCTTCTTCCCTGATTCTTTCTCAACCAAAGCTTTGAACTCACAAAACTTTGAGAAGGTTTGATCCTTCTTCTGCATGAAATAGATCCAGCATTTACGAGAAAAATCATCAATGAAAATCACATAATACCTTTGTTTTGCAATGGAGGATGTCGAGAATGGTCCACACACATCTGTATGAACTTACTCTAAGATTGCTTCAGCTCGACTGTCTCAATCATGAAAGGAAGATTTGGCATACTTTCATAAGGTACAACCTTTGCATGTGTCCACTTGCTCAAGTTTACCTTTGGGATGTCCAATAGAAATCTGTTGCATTATCTTCAAGGCCCCATGATGCAAGTGGCCCAACCGTCTATGCCATAACTCGCCAATGTCTTAGCTTTGCACCAATTCTACTTTGGAACTCAATGCAGCACAATCATCTACCTCCATCTTGTAGAGATTCTTTACTCGAATCCCAATCCTCTTGGTCTTATCCATGGTTATGTGTCTCAGGAACACCTTTCCTTTACTGAAGACTACATCATAGCCTTTGTCTTCCAACATCGCGACCGATATCAAGTTCTTCTTTAGTCTAGGCACATACTTTACATCAGTCAGGGTGAGAGGAGCTCCATGCTCCCTCTAAAAACCAACCGTACCTTCACCTAAAACACGGTACTTTCCATCATCGCCCATCTCTATGCGCATCTTGAGGTCTTTCTCCTCCAAGGTACTGAATAAACTCTTATCGTTGATCATGTGGAATGAGGCTCCACTATCCAAATGCCAAACACAACCCACCATCGATGAAACCATGCATTCGATGAGGGTAAAATCCAATTCGAACTGAGAGGCTAGTGCCTCACCTTCTGATCCTTTCGAGGATACCTTCTTGGATTTCTTCAATGGACAATTAGTTGCATAATGGCCCACCTCATGAAAATTAAAGCATCTCACTTTAGATTTTTCAATCTTCTTCCCACCACGGGAAGAACTTGATTTGGAATGGGAAGCCTTCCCTTTCCCTTTCCTCGCCTTACTTGCTAAGGCTATATTTTCTTCATCATCATGCTTAGATGAAGAACCATCTCTAGTGCTTCTCCTGATCTCCTCCTGCATCAGGTCCGACCACAGTCGTTCCCAATCCCACAGTTTATCTCTTCAATTCACTGAGTCCTGGTAACTATTCTAGTTCTTTGGAAGACCAAGGAGAGCAAGGCTCACCATATCATCATTAGTTGTCATTATTCCTACACTACCAAGCTCATCTCTGCAGGTGGTGAGCTTGTTCATATATGTAGAAATCATGTTGCCCTTTTCACACTTGATTTTCTGAAGCTTGTCCTTGAGTGATAGCTTCCTCTGGTTGCTGTTGTTCTAATATAGGTCCTTCAATGTCTTCCACATTGAAAATGGAGTCTCCTTCCCATGGAGACTCGAGACAATATGGTCTCAAACTCCCTCCAGAAGAATCCTCCTCACTTTTTCCACACACTTCTTCCATTTCGCCAATTCTTGGGCATTAGCTGCTTCTGGCTTGGGGATTTCTTGATCAATGCAATCCTTCAAACCATTATCTTCTAATACTGCTTCCATGCGATCCTTCCATGCTATGTAATTCGAGCTACCATCTAGGGAATACTTGAGTCTCAAGCCATTGAACGCCATTGGTGAACTTTGAGGTGTGATAAGAAATCAATTTTGTGCCTGCAATCAAGAACTTCAAACTTCGAACTTTTCCCTTCTCAGTATGACTTTCACAGCTCTGATCACCTTTGCTTCGATACCATGTAGAAATTCTCACTGTAGATTAATCTGATTATGCAATGTACTAAAGCAAAATACTTAATCTACTTCTATAATTAAACTTGCAAAAGCTTAATCAATTTGAGCAAGATCAAACAAACACATATAACAGAGAAGAAGAATCAATACACATGAAACACAGAAGAACACTCTGGGGAAAGCCTCAGCTAAAAACCCTGCTATCGGTATTATCATACAAGTGGAAATATCTCAGGATTACACAAAGATTTAGCTCTCACAGCTATCCAGCTCTCAGTACAATCCCTCATTGCTGCTCATAGACAGAATAGAAAACACATATGCCTTTCCCTCTGTCCTCCAAGCCTCTTATTTCCTTGTGTTGTTCCTCTTGGATGATTCACCTTAAACCAATTGGAACACTGCTCTTACACACTGTAAAACTGCGCAATCCTCAAGGAATGAATTCCTTCTACATGCAAGAGATTTTCTCATAGGAAAATTCTTGCGACTGATAGTACACTGTCCCTGCCTTTAATCTCAACTGGGTCTTTGTCTGAACTGACATGCATGAGTTATTTATGAGATAATATTTAGTAATCTGGAGTACACTAGTTGCATGCATGCATGCATTAACTGACTGAAATCACAATCAATTCCACAAACTGTTTGGAACTAATCTAAGTGGACTTAACTCAGTTAACTGGGCTAACTAATTACAACTCAAATACAACTCATACTTTTCTCCTTAATTAAGGGATAACTTCCTCAATCAAAGGGATAATTGTTGCATGACTTCACAAAGACTTCATGTTTGAATTTCTCGAACTAATTAACTCAAGATGAATTATTTAATTATTTTCAAATAGCTGGCGAGACTAAATTCGAATTTTAATTCTCAATTTTAATTCAAGGACAAATTAAAATTGGAATATATCCTGAAATTCTATCTATAACAATGCTATTTTTAGCATTTCTTGTTGCTATTTTGAACAGTGAGAACTAGTTACACTGACAATAACTCAAATTAACTGAAATAGATTGCTACAAATTAGCAATCAATCATGTATAACTGAACTCAAGTGTCTCCAACTTGAATTTACTAAGTTAACTAAGTGACAAGACCCATGTCACCTTAGTTAACTACCTCCAAGAATTTTGCTAAAATTGAAATTTGAATGTTCTCCTAATTTAATCAAGGAAAAATTAAATTAGGGTTTTCTTGCTACATTTTCAACACTCCCTCTCAGCAAGAAAGAGATTATTAGATACCCCAATATTGATTCTATGGAACTTTAATTTTCCTCTTGACAAATCCTACGTAAAAATATCTGCATCTTGTTCCTCTATCGCAATGTACTACAACAACATAATCTGCCTCTGCACACAATCTCATAGATGGTATTACCAGATGCCGATATGCTTGGATAGGTCCTGAAATACTGGATTCTCTAAGAGTTTGATACAAATCTAATTGTCATAGTAAATTACTATAGGATTCATCTTCTAACCAAATAAACCAACAAGAATCTTACTTATCCAGATAGCCTCACATGTTGCTTGACTTGCAGCCATGTATTCAGCTTCCGCTGAGCTAAGTGCCATAGATCACTGTTTCCTATTGTACCAAGAAATTGTTTCTGACCCAGCACTGAAAATTCCTCAAGAAGTTCTCTTCCTTTTTAATGGACTCCCCTCCCAGCCTGCATCTATGAAGCCTTAGAGCTTCACTCCCTTTGTCCATATGTACCAAAGACCAAACTGAGTAGTGCCTCTAAGGTATCTCAACACATGCTTTGTTGTTTTCCAATACATTTTGGTTGGCTTAACCATGACTTGACTAAGTTGGTTAAATGCATAAAACATGTCTAGTCCTTTTTTCACCAAATACATGAGTGAACCCCCAAGTCGCCTATAGATGGTAGCCTCCACTTCCTCACCTGAAGTGGCATCCTCTTTCCCCCAGTTACCTGTTAGAGGAGTGTCCATGGGTTTTCTACTCTTCATGTAGAACTTATTTAGTATGTCGTTGTAATACATGCCCTGAGATACAAATAATTACCCATCTCCTTGCCATACTTCCAAACCGAGGAAATAATGCATGAGTCCCATGTCCTTCATCTTGAATTCTCTTGCAAGGTCTTTCTTACAAGATCTGATGAGATGCTTATCACCAATAACGATCAAGTCATCAACATATAACACAATAATCAATAATTTACATTTTACCACAATGTGATAAAGGTTTACATTTGCTTCACTTTTGGTGAATCCCAAACTAGGGAAATAGTTTTCGATCCTGGTATACCAAGCATGGGGTTCTTGCTTGATTCCATACAACGCTCTCTTGAGTCTGCACACATGTGACTCTCTGTCAAAGGTCTCAAACCCCTTTGGTTTCTCAATATACACTTTCTCCTCAATAAATTCATTGAGGAATGTTATCTTCACATCCATCTAGTGGATCTCCCACCCCATATGCGCTGACAGTGCTAGAATTGACTTGATGGATGAGTACCTTGCTACTAGAGAAAATGTCTCCTCATAGTCAATTCCCTCCACCTGAGAGAACCCCTTGGCCACAAATCTAGCCATGTGTTTCTCTATGCTCCTGATGCTTCATGCTTTACCTTGTAAAGCCATCTTGAACCAACCACTGTTTTTTCTATTTCTGACAATGGAATCATATTCCTCTACCATAGCATCAACTCACATTGGTTTCTACAATGCTTCCTTGAATGAGGAAGGTTTTGTCTCAACTATCTCACTCATCAAAGCCATGTACCCATTGTACCAATCCGGTGACCTCCTTTGCTTGCACTATGATGTGGGTGCTCCCACATTCTCTCTAACATCCTATAATAATCTGTCAACTTCCCTGGTCCACTTCATTCCTTCTCTGTATGTCTCTACTTGATTGGATGTCTCCACTTTCTTCTCCTTTGCTTGTGGTTGCTCCACAACTTCTTGAGGTTCTTCCTTTGGAGCCAAAATCTCCAGATCAGGCCACAACTAAAGCTCCCTCTCATGAGAACACCTCATTTCCTTCTCCTCATCAAACTTCACATATTTTCTAACCACTGCCATCCTAAGGGATGGAAGTTACACCAAATAATTGTGATATGTATCAATGTACCCCACAAATATTCCAAACTCTGATGTCAGTTCTAAATTTTTCCTTACTTCCTTGGAAACATGACGGTAAACTGATGATCCAAAGATCCTGAAGTGTGACACATCTGGTTTCCTCCCTGAAAAAGCTTCCTATGGTATACACATGCCAAGAATCCTATGAGGACTCTTGTTCTACAAATAGACTGTTGTGTCACATGCTTTAGCCCATAAGTGTAGAGGTGGGATTTGGTCATGCAACATCGCTTGTGCTACTCCCACAATAATTTTTTTCTTCCTCTTAGCCACCCCATTATGTTGTGGATTATGAGGTGTTTTCATCTCCCGTCGAATGCCTTCCTTTTCACACAATTTTCTAAACTCATTCAACACGTACTCACCATCATTATCACTCCTGAGATCATTCACATTCCTACCAGTCTCTTTCTCAACAAGTGCTTAAAACTCAACAAATTTGGAGAATGTATGGTCTTTCTTCTGCATGAAGCAGATCCAACACTTTCATGAGAAATCATCTACAAATATAACATAATACATGTGCTTGGTGGTGGAGGTTATCGAGAAAGGTCCACATACATTTGAGTGGATCCTTTCAAGGATTGAATGCACCCTACTATCTCGATCGTTGTTGGTGGCTTTTGTGTCCTTCCCTAATGTACAACCTTTTCATGTATCTCACTGCTCTAATGCTCCATTGGGGAGGCCTGTAGAAGTCTGTTGCATGATATTCAAATGGCTAAGTCTTCTATGCCATAATTCGCCGACATCTCAGCTCTGCAACTTCTCTGCTTTTGTGCTCAATGTTTCACAGTATTCCACATCTAATCTGTAGATGTTCTTCACTCTAACCTCGATCTGCTTCACTTGTCTAGTGGCATTGTATCTCAAGAAAGCCTTTCTTTTGTTGAATTTCACATCGTAGCCACGGTCTTCTAA
The DNA here is from genome assembly GCA_031772625.1 of Pinus tabuliformis. Taxonomy (NCBI): domain Eukaryota; kingdom Viridiplantae; phylum Streptophyta; class Pinopsida; order Pinales; family Pinaceae; genus Pinus; species Pinus tabuliformis. Next base: position 1,180,622,663 of record CM062816.1, read on the forward strand.
CACTGTGACAAAAACAAGATTCTTATTTAGACCCGATACATACATCACATCCTTGAGCCTGAGAGGGGAGCCAAACTCCCTCTGAAAAGTAACGGTGCCAATGTTAGTCGTGTTATACCTTCCATCATCTCCCATCTCAATGTGAATTTGGAGATCCTTCTCCTCCAAGTCACTGAAAATTATTTGTTTCATGACATGTGGAATGAGGCTCCACTGTTAAGATACCACACACTACCCATCACTATGCTTTCCATGCATGCAATGAGGGTAAAATCAAGTTCGAGCTATGAAGCCAAGGCTTCACCCACCACTCCTCCTGTGTTCTTCTTGCCTGCTTTCTTGTGTGGACATTTCATGGCATATTGTCCCAGTTCATGATAGTGAAAGCACTTGATTTTGGACAAGTATTTATTCTTTCCCCTTGACCCAATTCTGCTTTGGATTCAGATTTCTTTCCTTTCCCTTCCTTTGTCTTTTCGGCCAAGGCACAATACTCCTCATCATCACCCTTGGATAAGGTTATGTCTCTGGTGTTCTACCTTATTTCCTTCTGTACCAAATCGAACCAAAGGCGTTCCCAATTCAGTAGCTTCTCCCTCCCATTTACCGAATCCTAGTATTTGTGCCAGCTCTTGGGAAGGCCTAGAAGTGCTAGGATTACCAGATCATCCTCTACAATAGTAACACCAACTTGACCAAGTTCATCACGACATTATGTGAACCTGCTGAGGTACTGTAGAAGTGTTTTTTCCTTCTGCATCTTTATATTCTGAAGCTTGTCCTTCTGTGCTAGCTTCCTTTGGCCACTACTGTTCTAGAACAAACATGTCAAGGCATGTGACATTGCATATGGATTCTCTTTCATGTGGAGATTCGAAACAATATGGTCTAGAACTCCCTCCAATATGATCATCCTCGCCTTTGCTACACACTTCTTCCATTATGATATATCTTTAGCATCAGATGTTGGAGGCTTCAGGATATTATTATCTATGAATTCCTTCAACCCATTATCTTCCAACACTGCCTTCATCTGTTCCTTCCAAACAATGTAATTCAAGCTACCCTCAAGGGCATACTCGAGTATCAGTCCATAGAAATCCATCCTGCTAGCTTTGAAGAATTTATCTTGCAAATCTGATCCACCTGCAAAGACAAATTCGAATTCTCTTCTCTATTGTGATTCTTGCTCTGATACCATCCAGAAATTTAATGTGTAGATTAAAAAATGCTCATGAAATTTACTAGATCACAAGACTTGAAGCTACTCTACTCATATGTGAAAATAAAATAACGTTCTAGAACACAAATCATTAACAAGCATCAAGATTCAACACATATACATAGAGATTTATCTAGGGGAAAGCAATTGCTCAAAACCCCTTACTATTTTTATTGCATTAATCAAAGAATAGAGAAAAAATACAATGCTTTCTCAAGCTTGAACAACCTCTACACTTGTATAATCTATCTCACTACCTCACAGACAGAGTCAAGCCAATACTTAGCTAATTTATCGGCCCGTGTCCAATTTCCTTGCATTGTTTGATGAGGAATTATCCCCTTATTAATTAGGTAAAATACTCATTGAGAATTGCGCAATTCCTTTAGGCCCTTGTTTGACTGCATGCACCACCTATACAACTTGGAAAATTCTACAACTGATAGTACACTACCATTGAACTCCAATATCAACTAGGTAACTCGAATTATCTGCATGCATGAGTTAATTTAGGCTGATTGATCAGTTTAACTGGATGATCACTCAGTGTGAAAAAATTTACACACCCTTGACTGAACCTCGACTAGTTCTAGTAACAATTAGAACTAGTTACACTAATAATAACTCAAATTAACTGAAATAGATTGCTACAAATTAGTAATCAACCATGTAGAATTGAACTCAAGTGTTTCCAACTCGAATTTACTCAGTTAACTGAGTGACAAGAATCATGTCACCTCAGTTAACTACCTCCAAGTATTCTGCTCAAATTGAAATTCCAATTTTCTCCTAATTTAATCAAGGAAAAATTAAATTAGGATTTTCTTGTTTCATTTTCAATAGATGCTTTATTATATTCAATGTGATTGTATCTAGTCATGGTTACAATGTCTATTTATCTTATTTTGATTAGACATATCTATGACAAAATAAATATGCAAATAGAAGTGTACGAAGGAAATCCCCACATCGTTTCAATTTGCTATGAGGCATATTGGTTAGGGAAACCTGTGCATATACCTGAATTCACTGAAGAAATGTTGAAAATATTATTTTATAATATCGATAGATACAATTTTATTGGTATCAAAGTAAATGATATTGATCATTTCAGTGATTGTGTATTGCTTTGTTGAATAGATATTAATAGCACTGCTAAGAATTAACTAATTCTTCATGTTAAGTGTCAATTCGTTCGCAACGTAATCAGTATCTGCATTCCCTCTCCACACAGTTCTTTCACATCATTACTATTATATATTATTGGTAATATTTCAATACTAAATCATATTCTGAATACCTCTAGTTAATTGATTAAAGGTTGTGTAAAGCCATCCTCAATTCTCTCCACATAGTAAAATCTCTCCTAACAATGAAATATCTATGCACAGTGAAATATCTCCGCACAAAACTCTCTGCAAATTGAAAACTTTCCTTGAAAGTGTGGAGAATACTTATTTCCTTGTGCTACCACAAAATCAACTTCTTTTTCACTGAAGACTCTGCACTCTAGATTTTTTATTGGAGCATGTGCGAGAGTAAAAATCTTTGTTTAAGTGCAGAGAATGAAAGAGGAAAAGTTCAAATCCGACATGCAATGCCGCAAAAACAAATTCTTCGCACTTCAAAGACAACATACAATATCAAATTTCATTTATCAAATTTAATGTCACATATTCTACTCGTTATTTGTGCAGTTTAACATTAGTGTTTATAACATATTTTATTACATAATACCTGTAATGATAATATATAGCGTACAAACTATTGAAATCATTTAGTACTAGATCATCTGAGAAAGTACAAGTGTGTTATATGCCAGAATTGTGTCCAGACCGTAATGTTTACGAAGATGCAAAAACATGGAATCCACACATAACACTGAAGAATTTTTTTTGTATCCCAGAGGAACCCAACAACCCGCTTGACACATAACTAATAGTAAACATACGGGGGTATACGACTTTTCCTCCACTCCGTAAGCCGAGTCACAACCAGGGGGATTTGAAACTTGGATCTCTTAGTTTTCACAGATTTCAGTTTACTTCAATCACCAATTGAGTTGCTCCCCTAGGACTTAGCATTAAAGAATTAATTAATGCTTAACACTGATATCAATATCTATTTATCAAATCAGTATGCAATTACACGATCGCTCTTAATAACATTTACTCTGATGTATTGTCTAATGATTACTAGTTGCAAACATATCAATAAAATTGTATCCATCAATTTTATAAAATGCTATTTGTGATATTTATTGGGTGAATTCAAGTATACATAGTGCTTTTAAGAGCGACTTTGGCTGGAGATGTTGTTGGTGTTGGTGCTTGTGTAGTTGGTGTTGGTGATCGGTAGTTTGTATCTACATGTGACCAGTAAAAGAGGTTAGTCATAAATGGAGGATATGTGGAGGAAGTAAAGTTTTGAGTTAGATATTAGGTTGGAGGCCAAGTGATGGTTATGCGAATGGACCTGCATTTGTTTCTTCGATGCAAAATTGAATTTATTTCTGAGGCTATTTCTCGACTAAATAGTTTGAGGCTTATTTCTAATATGTTTTACCTCTATGAAGGTGAAACATGAAGATGGATGGTGCTATTTAGTCTTAGCGTTTTGGTGATGTTTTGAGAATAAAGTTTTTTGGCAATGTAATGATTGTTGGCATTATAAAAAATGTGTTGTCCTTGATGGAAACATACTTGATGAAGTTTGTCAACATGATGCTAACAAGATGTTTTTACAAGCTAGTACACATGTGACAGTGAGTTTGGACAAAGGCATAGCAGTCCAGAGAAAAAAGAATGATGAAGGTGATGTTTTGATATATACATGCGGGTTATGTGAAGAAAAGAAACGTACATACGTGGGTATGAAGAAGAAAAAATGCATACAGTTTCCGCACCATGGTTTCCTAAATACCAGGGATATTTACCATGGTATTAGCCCATAGTAATGAGCGTGGAAATGGATATTTGATCCTATCTAAGAATACCATTGCCATTACTAAGTATTTGACCTGTGGTATTGAATAAGGCCTAAGCTATATAAGGAAATGAAAATCAAAGTGTTTGGCGTGCAAGTAATGGGATACTAATGAACTGTTTAATCTAAAATAAGGTTGCACAAGGAATGTGATGTGGGATTGGATCTTGTAGGTCTGAAATGACTACATGATATGCTTATGGGTTGATTTGTGATAAAAATGTTATAACATATGTTTGTTACTGGGTTTTCCTAGATTTGGGTTTGACTGAAGTTATGTGGTGCAGTGAAGGAATAAGTCAATAATTACATATCCTTATGCAAGTTTCTCTCAACAAAGGCGCATACATATGCGGGTCTTCCCAAAGATAAGTCGCATGTCAATTCAGTAGGATGGACAAATTTGTACGAAAGTGTGCTTTGTAAAAGGTTTACATAGGTTGAAAGTTTTTACAAGGGTCATGTACATATGCTAGGGTTTCTGAAGTATGTGCATTTAATGATGTCTGATCAATTTTTTGTTGTCTTTTGATGAGTTCTTCTTCATAATAATCTGTATACGATAGTTCTAGTGAAGTCGAATGGTTTTTTAATGAAATATTGAACTATATTGATTCTAGTATGTAATGATCTATAAGTAGCTCAAAGATCTATGATGAAGGATATATGTGTCTATGATTAGTTCAGTTTCAGGGTTCGATATTTAGATATTTGTATAAGGGTTATAAGAAGAGAAAGCATGTATATACTATGGTATTATTCAAAACAATAGTGTATATCTTTTGACATATTGTTGATCAGGGTTTACAGTGGCAGCATCTGGTTTCAATGACAGAGAACAATGTATGGCTTGATGATTGACAGTGCATTCACATGATTTGTTCTATTTTAGTTTGATTGGTTGTAATGAGATTCAACGATTGATTTTTTTTAGTTTATTCAGTGATTTGATGATGGTAATGGGTTCAGTATGAAAATTTGATGAAAGGTGGCCTACAGCTTGTAATGTTTTGATCAGGTGGATCAAGTTTGAAACATTCTGAAAAGTGATCCACAAGGAATTGAAGATAAGAGGGTTGTAGCACCCTTCCAGTAGAACGAGAGAAGGTTGTAGCCTTCTGCAGGTGGGTGCCTCCATACTGTTATGAGTTTGCACTAGTACATGATTGTAAATAATATTTTTTAAGAAGAATACAAAGATGACATCAACGGTGGTTTTTTCCCACATTGGGTTTCCACCTACAAAATCCTACTGGTAATATGTGTTAACTATGCGTGTTGATCTATTTTGTTCTTACTACACTTGTTTATTATTTAACTAATGCCTAATTAAGGGCTGATACATTGGCTCAAGTTAAAGTGATGAAAAATTAATTGAAAAGATAGTTAATTGGATATACGATGGTTGTCTGCATAACAATAACGTACATACACAAGTTTACTTCATTAAAGTCACATACAAAAGTCTGAATAAAAACAAGAAGGTCAAGTAAGTTTTAAAATATTGATTCACCCCCCCTCTCAGTATTTTTCCTAACAATGATCTTGAAAGTTTTTTGGATCCTGAAATTTTTGTTAACCTATTATCAATACTGTAATATTTTCTTTGAACATTGTTGATTGTTTGAACTTTTCCTTTTCCATCTTATTTGATTATTTTGGTTAATTGAAAGCAATGTTGAAATGCACAAATGAATAGATAAAAATAAGAACACACATTAGTTGATATTATCTAATCCATTTAGAATAGTAAACTTTTGTGATTTGAATTTCAAAGTGCAAAGCTTACAATCAAAGCTTTCGTTGTACAAAAAAAGCTTATAATAGTTTTGAAATGCTAGTTTTTAGCTTAACACAAAATGGTAGAAACCATACCAAGTTATAAATTGTTATTTAATTCACTTAATTGAGTGAATTTAGTTCATTCAATATTTGGATAATGCAACAAAAGCGATAAGGCATCTAAGTCACAAATTGACATCTAATATTTTAAATCACTTCTTTCTCCTCACAGTAAAAGTTAGCCAATAGAAAAACAAGTTTACATAGTAAATGTCATGAATACATGTTGGTTCACTGAATAAATTCCAAAAGCATTTGTATTTATTAGCAGGAGAGTTAGAGTTAATCAAAATATAATGCAATTTAGGATATTAATAAAACAGTATCTCGATATTGATTTATAAAGTGTGTGAAACAGATCGATCATGAAACATAATCATATCAATTAGACTATATCAAGTTGGAATTTGAGTAAAATGTATATGATTTAAAGTAACCGATTTCACAACATTCTTTTTTTATTAAAGATCAAGAAAATCAGAACTATCCGTGTTGATGTCGATCATAATGAGTACCATTAAAATTGATAGTAGTTAAATGTCGTTTCAAAATTTAGATATCAATTTGTGATTTAGATGACTTATCACCTTTGATGCATTATATGTAGGCTTGTTGCATTTGAAAGAAATTTTTCAATGTTCATTTTTTTGTAGACCCATTAGTAAGTTCTAGGAAATTGACTTGCTTTGTTTGTTCTAAAACTTTTAAGTGTTTTCAGGTTTTGCTTTATAATTTATCTATTGTTTTAAGTATTTGTTACTAATAGCAAAACAAATGGGCCAAAGAACAATGACATAAGCACTTAGGAAGAGGTACATTCAGAGAGCCAAGATATCTTAACGTTCAACCAAGATATCTTAATTCTTAGTCGAGGTATTTTAATGCTACTAGATAAGATATTGGAACCTTGGAAACTGCTTAGGTGATTGGAAGATTAACTAGAGGTCGTAAGAACATTGTTAAGAGAGCTCCCACAAAACATGAACAAAGCAATTAGATATTCATTTTGGCAACATAATCAATAGAAGTGTTAATCTCCAGAAACAATGGTTGATTAGTAAAGAAATCGTTACCAAATTTTTCTATTTGCTCAAACAATTTTGAAATTCAGTATATGATAAAGGCTATGTATTGTAATATTCTCAACACAGTAAACAAAAACATATCAGACTATTCTAGAATACAAACGTACGTATAGGTGCAAAATATTTTATAAGTTATATCGTAGTCTTTCTTATTAAATTTAGAAATTTATTTCAACTCTATATGATAATGATTTATTTAGATATTTGTTTAAATCTTGCATGAAATGGTTTTTTCATAGAAAGAATTGCAAATCTAATAAATCAATAAAAAGTGTAAGAAATCACATTGGAAAGAAGCAGACATGACAAAGGACAATAAAAAACATAGTAAATTATATCAGTAAATAGCATAGTACAAATATGAGTAGTCAATAGCAGGGAGGAGGGGACCTATAGACGGGTAGGGAAGCATTATGAAAAGGGAGAGCAAAAAAACAATTAGGTGGACAGAGGAACAAATATCCTTCCACAGTGTGTCAACGTTAACAATTCACTAAACAATGCAAAAAAAATATTGGAATATTCTAGAATATAAACTTACGTGTGCATGCAAAGTATTTTATAAGTTAGGTGGTACTACTCTATACATCACTTCTTGAAATAATTATTCATTATAAAAATTTGTTTGAGTTTTGTATGATAATGATTTGTTTATAAATTTTACATTGCAAAAAAAATAGATATGACATAGAATAATGAACTAGTTAGACATTAGTGTTAAACTAAAAAAGCACGACAGTCATTGTCAAATATTATTAAACACAACTTTTTCTTTATAGAGACGTCAAACAAGTATTAAGTATCCATATTCCCTGGATTAATAGTTGCAACATGCATTTCCATAAGGAGAAATGGATTGGTTTAAACAAGTCACAAAAATTGAAATTCCATTTGTTGTAGATGTGGATTACGTGTTGAAGCAAGAAAATCATAAGTATGGAAGACACAACTTCGTTGTGGTGAGTGGAGTACTTATGTGGAATGTGGAATATAGAGGCCTCCGCATTTCATAAAGTATTTTGCACAACTGCGCACCTCCATTCATTTTTTCTTATGTCATCATACATAAGAGAAAATCATAGTTAATTACAGGCAATGCCACTAGGACAACTTCATTAATTAAAAATAGTGTCACTAATTAAGGACCAAGGTGTCATATTGTCTGACCAATTACCAAATTTGAAAATTTGATAAATCAATAAAACAAATCAAGAAATCAGATTGTAGGAAAGAAAACATGATACAGCATAATGAACCAACTACACATAACAATCAAAACATTGTGAATAATATTAGTAAATAGCAAAAAGTAGAAGACAATGTTAAGATTGCAAGTATGGATATGCGGAAGTACGAAAATATGCATGGTGCTCCACTTTTGCCAGTAGTCAATAGTACGTTGCTTGACAATGCAAGAAAAGAGAATAGTAGATCATCTAATTATAACATGAAATAAGATCCTAATCATCCAATAAATCGAAAGAGTTGTTCAACTATAGTCAAATTCTTCAACCAGAAAGTATAAGGTAATGTTAAGATTGTTTGACAATTCCAGCAACAAGAATTGTATTATTATTGGATTGGTAGACAATGTAAACAAAGAAAACCATGATTGTAGGTTGGACCATTGATTAACAATAGTGTCACTAGTTATAGAACTTGAAAATTTGATAAACCAATAAAACAATGTAAGAAATGAGACTACAAGGAAGCAAACATGACATAACATAGTACAGAACATAGAACTTGAAAAAAATAGTTCATTGAAATATGTTCTTGTACAATTTCATATCAGCATTTGCATTGGTAGAAAAAGTGGCCTTGTTTACTCTAATGATTGCAATCCTAATCTTGTTCTCATAAGTATAGTATATTGCTTGACAATGTGAAATTAGATCCCAATCATCTAGTAAAATGAAAGAGTTGTTCGACAATAGTCTATATCTTGAACTAGAAACTATAAGGGAATGTTAAGATGCTTAATAATGCAAGCAACAAGAACTGTGTTGTTACTAGATTGCTCAACAATGTAAACAAAGAACATTGTCATTGTATAGGTATAATCATGTTTTCATGGTTTACTGTAAATGTGTTACGTGTCTTGAAATTAGATAACATATCAATAAAAACTAATTTGTTAGTACATTATTGCTCATAGGAAACTTTTCATAGTTTAGGTAATACTTTTTCTAGTTCCACGCCTCTCAGAATACATTGCATTCCAGTCATGTTATTTTCATGTATGATATAGTTTAACCAATACAAATAAATGAAGTGAGAGTCCTGGTTGGAAGTGGTGCAATAAAGCATGGTTTTATTCACAGTTCTAGCACTTGTAATGGGACTACTACATTTTGCACATATAGTCTCAAATGGATTCATATATGCACTAGTCGTTTTCAGGTGTCCTTGGAAGTACTGTAAAAATGATATAGAAAACAAAGGCTTAGTTACATGAAATAAAATGTATTTTAATATTTTTTTCTTTATCTATGTCTTTAGAAACAATATAATAAAGCTTATCGTGCATATTCCACTCGCTGAAGAATGCAGTTTTCTTAGATTTTTTTATTTTCTTTCCCGTTTTCAATGGACATATTAATGTCGATTGTGAAGTTCAAAAACCTCTTTCTTATTTTCTAACTATATTTTTTAGCAAGATTAACGAACAAAAAAAAACAAGGTTATCGTGTACTTGAACTTGTTACATATGCAACATTTGTAAAATAATACATGAAAATTGTAGAATAGACGAACAATAACTTTGTAACAATTAAACATTCAAATAAATCAAATATTATTGTTGCCCTGTCATGTTCTACATTGGTGTCTTTGATTTCTAGTACATATTGCATTGTTGTGTGTGTTATCTAAATTGCAATAACATAGATTGTGCCAGTTGGAAATGGATCTTCATTACACGATAGGTTTGCAATCAACATATTTGGAAAGAATCGGTACTCTGCACAAATAGGACAAATGTTTTCTACACTGCTAATTTTTTTAACTAAATAGTTTTTTCACAATCACCACTGTCGTATTTATTGTTTGAAATTATAACAATGTAAACTTTGAAATGGGAACTATAAACTCAAAACGGGAACTCTAGCCAAAAAATCCCCCAAAAACATGAAAAATCAACTCGAAAATTAAAAGTGTTGATACTCGAATAACACTTTTTTTTCCAAGGTAAATTTTCAACATGTTTTAAAAATGGCAATGAAAACCAATTTTTTGTGCAAAAATTGTGCAAAAAACACCCTGAAAATGAAAAACGTTGATGTTGAAATAATGTCTGTTTTTTTGAAGGATAAATTTTCAAAGATTAAAAATGGCATAAAAGATTTTATCATGACTTCAAAAAACATTAAAATTTTAAAAGAATAATGAAAACATAAATTTAAAAATAAAAGCAAAAATAAAAACAAAAAGCTAAAAAAAATAACAAAAAGTAAATAAAAATATATATTAAAAAAAAAACATAAAATTAAAAAAATGACAAAAAAATCAAATATATTAAAAAGACAAAAAAAATCAAACATAAAAAAAAACAAAATTAACCTAAAAAAGACAAAAAAAAATCAATCATAAAGATGTTAAAAAAGAAAAATAAAGCATGGTAGGTCTTGCTCCTCCGGTTTGGCAGAGCATGCAGAAAAAACCAATCATTAAATCTGCATCGAAGAGACTAGGGTCATTGCGAGGATCGACCATTTTCATCATCGTAAATTTAGAGAGGCCTTAGAAATTGAAAGGAGACCTATTAATTTAAATAGGGATGATGATTGGAGTATCAGAAGATGCTGGATACCTGCACTTTCTTCTTATTATAATTTGTTTATTATTATTATTATTGTTTTATTTCTTTAATATTATTTTTATAATATTATTATCCACCTATTATTTATTTTATGACTCTCTTTTTATATGAATAGGTTTAAACCATCGATTTTAATATTTTTGGAATATTATTTAAGTCACTAAATCAACATATTATAATGTTACTTTATCAATAAAAATTAAAAATAATAATATATATATATATATATATATATATATATATATATATATATATATATATATATATATATATATATATATATATATATATTTTTTCCACTGGAAAAATCAGTAATTTTCATTAATATTAGAAAATTACATATAGTAGATGCCTTGGCATTACTGTGTTGTTCATACAAAATTCACCTCACAAGGTGTTGTATCAGAAAGTAGTTACAAAATTGTGCTGGGTACATACATATGTCTGGCTGTTCAAGCCTAATCTCTATCACAAAAAGATCCTTTTTGTATACAAAATAGCCATAGTTCAAAACAGTTTCATCATGTCAAAATAGTCTCCATTACTGTCAGTTATCGGGACTGTTGTCCCTCTGTTCTCTCTGATCTATGAATGGCCTGTGGTAATACCGGTGCTCTTCGGTTCCATTCTGCTCCATAATTAGCCATTCGCCTCTGGGAAGTGTCGAGGCCTCTTTGGATAATTTTTCAGCAACGCTGTTATGTTCTCTTTAAGGGCACACCAGAAAAAAAGGTATGGAGCGAGGTGGAGCCTTAAGCTTCCAAATGGTATGCCACCACGGGTGAATCGGATCAGGTATTCTGTGGGATATGAGTGCTTTGTACCCATACTTTGGAGCGTATATACCATGATCCGCAGGGCACCAAACAAGTTCATCCGAACCTTGTTTAATGCGAATGTGGGATTCCGATAAAGCCTCCGTAAAGTGTTGCCATTCCTGATGCCAATGAAGTGGGAGATCCAGTTGCTGGGCCGATTTCCATGCTTGGGAGAAAATGTCAGTGTGCTGCTGATCGGCGATTTGTGCGAAATGCCTGATGTCGCGGGACTGTAGAATATATATATATATATATATATATATATATATATATATATATCTTGGTCAATCCCTAACTTATTTCTACCCTTAGTCAAACTAGTTGTTACTCGATAACGGCTAGTTAGCAGCTCTCTTCATCTATTTATTACATTGCCTGGATATGATTCCTCATCTTATCCTGAATATGAACCACATTGGCTGGTTCGAAACACGTCGACAAGATTTTCTCCTATGTGATTTTTTCTTAAAGATGCTGTTAAAAAAAAATTAACCTATAAAACTAAGAATTAAAAAATTTTAAAAAATACAAAGAAATAAATAATAACAAAACCATGTTTTCAATAACATTAATATCTTGTCTAGGTGCTTTTCGACCGAGCCCGCTCTACATCTCTTCTGTGCTTGAGACCTTGGTCTCGGCCCTGTGGCCGCTCCGGAGGTTGCTTTGTCTCTTTGCAGCGCCTCCTCTGCTACCTCTCTGAGTTGATCCCCCAATCCGTGCGATGATTAGGCTCCCTGTCCTATTTCTTCGGAGGTTCCTCCTCTAGGTTCGATAGAAGGATTATGACCTCTGGAATTTGGGTAGGCTCGCCTAGACCGAGCTAAGACGTTGTTGCAATGGATCCGTCGCCGCCTCCCCTCTCTGATGCTGAGGCATTCATAAAACTGCTGGATTCTCTCCCAAAGAAGAAAGCGACTGAGGCTGCGAAGTTTGTCAAGCGACTGGATGACATCCCTGAGATTGAGCTCCCTCCTGAGGGGCCGATTCAGGTCGCCCTCTCACTGGCTGAGAGGGCTTTGGTTGGACAGTTCACTGGACTCTGGCCCTCCCCCAAAACCATGGAGAGCTGGGTAGAAAGGAATTGGGCACCGCTGATCAAAGGCAGAGTCACTTCCTATTTTCTAGGGAGGGGTTTCTTCCTATTTGAATTCTCTGAAAAGGAGGATAAGGACCTGATATTCCGCAATGGACCCTATTTCATGGGCCCTCAAGGGTTGTATCTCAATAAGTGGACGCTTGATTTTGATCCAGCAGTTGACGTTCCCATAGCCGTCCCTGTGTGGGTTAGATTTCCCAACCTGCTAGTGCATTGTTGGAATTGGGAGTCTCTTAAGCACATCGGAAACACATTGGGCAAGTTCATTGATTGAGATAACAACAAAGACCAATACGACTATGCTCGAATCTGCGTTGAAGTGGATCTTGAGGTTGGTTTGCCCGAGGCAATAAAGATTAAGGTTGGAAACTGGACGCATCTCCAAAAGTTGGACTATGAGCAGCTTCCGTTCAAGTGCAGAAAATGCCATGTCTATGGCCATTTTGCTAGAGGCTGCCCAAAGAACAGTGAAGGGGAGAAAGGCAAGGAGGAAGGATGGACTCAGGTCAAAAGGACCAAATCCGCTCACAAAGCCTCTAGAACCGGAAATAAAAATGGCAAAGTCCCCCAGGCAGGCTCTGGGCTTCAAACACCCCCCATGGAAGAACAAGGAAACAAATACACGTTGTTAAGCTCAGCAACAGAAGATCCTCAAGAAATAGAGATGCAGAATGAAGTATCGCTCCACAAAGAGCCCCCCTCGGGATCAAAGCAAGTTGAAGCTAATATAGACAGACCGAAAGAGATACCCACAGAAGAGGCTGAGGAAGTGCAAGGATCTAAGGATTCAGAAGAAGAAGGTGAAATAGGGGATTCGCAAACCTCGGCTAGAAGATCATTGAGAGGCTGAAAAACTGCCCATGAAAAAAGAGAACAGGAGACTTATAAAGACAAACTTCAAGGAAGCCAACCAACCCTCGAGAAACTCTTGGCAAAAACTCTGAAGAAGACCAGAAATCAGTCCCAGAGCTCTAAAGGAGCTCTCCATTCAAAAATCAAGTGATGAAGATTGTCTCCTGGAACTGTAGGGGTATGGGGAGAAGAATAAAATAAGAAGCCGTCAAAAGCCTAATAAGAACCAAATCTCCTGATATACTCCTCATCTAGGAGACTAAAATGGAGGACAAGGCCTTCCTCCATATCGCCAGAAAACTGTGGAAGAGAAGTGAAGGGCAAGCTGTTTCAACTCGTGGTGCATCAGGAGGCCTGGGCACCCTATGGAACGCAAACAAATTTTCAAAGATCAAAGAGGTCGTCAACACCCATTGGTTGCTCTCTAAGCTACATCACATAGATTCAGATGAGACTCTCTGTCTCTTCAATGTGTATGTTCCAGCCAGCGCAGGTGAGAAAAAGAGCTGTTGGGAATCCATCAGAAGCATGGCAGAAACGGAAGATTTAGTGAATATCATCATTGCAGGAGACCTTAATCTTACCCTTTCTCTGGCTGAAAAGCGAGGAGGAAGCGTTGTAAGAGATCCAGCGCGAGAATGGGTTGAGGACCTGCTTCAGGACTGGGACTTGATTGACATAAAACCTTCGTCGGGCAAATATACCTGGTCCAATAAAAGACTCGGCCCGGGACACATCGCTGCAAGGTTAGATCGCTTTTTTGTTCAAAGTACTTTCCTTCTTCTTGGATTAGAATCTAGAATGCATATTCTCCCATGCAGTGTCTCTGATCACAGACCCATTAAACTTGATCTGCTGGCTCATATGGATCAAGGTCCTATCCCTTTTAAATTCAGCCCTCTTTGGGTTAAAGAACAGTCCTTTATGCAATTAGTAAAAGATACGTGGAAGCAACCAGTCAGTGGCTCTGCCTTCTTTGTTTGGGAGGAAAAGCTCAGGAGAGTGAAAGCTGCATTGAAATCTTGGGTAAGATCCCTTCCTAACCCAGCAGTGGAAAGGAAAAAGATCCAAGAATGTCTTGAGATTCACCATCTGAATTCGGAAAACGAAGAGATCACAAAAGAAACTCTAGATAAGGAAGCTGATCTTCAGGAAAAATTTCTCAAGGCAAGTCTGGCCGAGGAAGAGTATTGGAGGATTAAATCCCGCAGGCTCTGGCTCAAGGCTGGAGATAGGAATTCCTCCTTCTTCCACAAGCAAGCCCAAGCCCGGAAAAGTTTCAACTCCATCTCAGAAATCAAGGAAGAGAATATAAACCACAGAGATATACAAAGTATAAAAAAGGCTGCCTTCCTCCACTTCAAAAATCTATATAAAGAAGAAGAGGACCTGGGGCACGCATCAACTTTAGTGGACGAGGTACCCTCTCTGATTACTACCAGAAAGAATCAGCTTTTGGAAGCAGAAGTCACCAACAATGAAATAAAAACTGCTCTCTTTGCAATGGAGCCAGATAAAGCTCCGGGCCCAGATGGCTTTACTGCCAGATTCTTGCAGAACTGTGGGCTGATTGTGGAAAAAGATTTATGCATAATGGTTCGGAAATCTCAAGCTTGTCAAAAAATTGGGGGAAGCACCAACTCGGCTTTCCTGGCCCTTATCACTAAGGAAAAAGGCGCAAACTCCTTCACCAAATTTCACCCTATTTCCCTTTGCAATATAGGCTATAAGCTGATAACAAAAGTGATCGCAAACAGACTGAAAACCATCCTTCCTGACATCATTCCTGAGAACCAGGGAGGTTTTATTCAGGGAAGACAGATTGTGGACAATTTTATCCTGGTCCAAGAGGCGATTCACTCAAGCTTGAACAGGAAAGAGAAAGGAATGGTTATCAAACTAGACCTTGAAAGCACCTTTGACAGGGTGAGACACAGATTCTTGTTCGACGTCCTCCACAAATTTGGTTTTGGTCTCAAATTTATTAACTGGATCAAGGCATGTATTAGTGAGCCCTGGATTGCCCCTTTGGTGAATGAGAGGGCTACTGACTTCTTTAAAGCCTCTAGAGGGCTAAGACAAGGGTGTACCCTCTCCCCCTTGCTCTTTGTCCTCCAAGCTTCTGTTCTTAGCTTTGTCCTAAACAAAAAGCAAACTGATCAAGAAATAATGGGATTGAACATCGCAAGAGGTGTCAAAAATATAAATCATGTGCTATTTGCGGATGACTCCCTCTTGCTGGGTGTTGCCTCCTGTTGTGCTCTACAACAACCCCCCATTTCTTATCATTTTATTCACAAAATGATCATATGAAATGGATCCCTTTAGAGTTTGATTGGTATCAATATAACATTATTCAAAAAAGGTCCGAAAACCAAATGAAAACATTACAAACCCTTTTCGGAAAATCCCATTTTTATCAAATAAATCAATCTTTATCATTGCGATAAAGCAATCACAAGATCGCATATCGCAATGACATAAGGTACATAAATAAGTGGCACATTGGTCCCCGCCGATGCGATATCGCTATTGGCTATCGGCAATACTCTATGCATATTTTAAAGCGCCCCCATGCCATTGGCCTCGATGTGATGCGATATCGGCGATCGACGATATACTATATATGTCTCATATGATGCCAATACTCCTGATGTGATGCGATATTGCTATCGGCGATCGAGATTTTCAAAAGATGTCAATATAAAGGGTTTAAGCTTGCCCCGATCGCCGATTGCGATAAAGCGCAGATTTCAAAAAGCCGTTGGAATAAAGGGATATCATGATTTATTCATATTAAAGGCTTGATCCATCCAACAATGATTCGCCTGCGCTCAACCGCCAAAACATCTACAGCACGCTTAAATGAATCATTCGGCCGATTAATGATATAATGAGCATTTAAAGATTGGCAGGTTTTAAATGGCCATTTAATGTAATCGTAAGTCCTAAAATCCTCCCATGGATTGTATCTGCGCCCATTTTAAAAGCTAATCCCTTATCACGCATCAGTCAATATATCTCATCACTTTGAAGTTTTCATTGCCAATTCTCTGTGTTACGTTTATTTTCGCCTCTGTGCAGAATTCATCCAAAGGAGAAAGCTCAAGCAAAATGGGGAAGAAATCCAAGAAGACCACAGGCGCTTCCGCTGCGCCAGCTGCAGGACAAGATGTCGCTGACAAAAAGAAAGGATTGATTTCGGATACCACATGTTTTGGTCTCGACAGAACTACTTGGCAGAGTACCTACAACTTGATCGAAATCGAAGAACCTAAAGTGACAACAGTAGAAGCTACTGCAGATTCTACTCGGAAATCTGAGGGTACTCTTAAGGACTTAGCTGACTCCTTCCTTCACCGGATAGCAGCTAGAGAACAAATCCTCCCATACACAGATGTAGTGCGGTGGGCAATTGAAGAAATCCCAATCCTGGATAGAACCTTCAGCACCAGAGACAGGAGAATTTTCGGGTTGTTCAAAGCTGATGATTTGAGGCAAATGTATCATTTGCCTGAGCCAGAGAAGATATACAATAAGGCGTTCCTGGAAAAATTCTCAAACGAGAACAAAGTTGAATCCGAACCCATCCGGGATTGGAGACAAAATCCGGCAAATCACAAACATGAGTCTTCCGGTAAGTACTCAGGTGATTCCCTAGCTTCTCCTTATTGCTACGCGGGAATAATGATGTGTAGATTGTGGGGATTGCATGACTCTTCTAATTTCACTATAGAAATGGTCCCTTTAATGGAAGCTGCATGCAACAGTATAATAATGGATTGGGCCACTATTCTCTCAGATAAACTAGCCAAAGCTGTTCTTGAGTTCAGGAATAAGACTTCCATCTCTGAAAGGATAATTCCCCCATTCTATTACAGTGCATATATTTTAGATACATTGTGTTTCAATTTTGAATTTCCCGTGCTCGGCTGGAGGTGGACGCCACAAGACCCCACAGCTATCCACATATACCATCAGAAATTATGGAAATCCTCTTACAAGCACCATCTGTACCAAGTCTGCAATGGCTTTATGGTGCCTATTTATTATTCTATTTTTGATAAACCCATTCCCAAGATTTCCTACCAAGCTGGGATTGATTTAACAGCGGTAGGGAGATGGTTTGGAGAGGAGAAATTCACTTATATAAGAGTTTTCGGTAGCCAAGCCGAACCTCATGTTCTCCCTTTATACATACCAGATAAACTGTTGGCAAGAGAAATCTCTTACCAGATTATGGCTGAGAGTGTTACACAGACTCTCAAGAAAAATAAGAAGCAGGGTTGGCCCTCTTTTCCCTTGAGATGTGGTGTCTATACTTTGCATGATCTCAAACATGCAGAAAAGGAAGCCACGAAGATTAAATCATTAACTCTGGCGACTCTCCCAAATAGGTAGTTTGATCCAAACAATGTTGCCTATAATGCACTAGAACAGGCCAAATTGACAAAATTTGATCATAAAGAAGATATGTTTGACGACCTGTTCTCTTCAGCTGAGACAATAATGCAGGTTAAAGCATTGGCCAAAATGAAATATAATGATGAAGGTTTGACATAATTTAATAAATTTAGATAACAAAGGTTGCAAACTCTGCCTCTAGATCTACTAGCGACAACCCCAGCGACATCATCAAGCAAGCCTGATCGGCAACAGTCAAAGGAACCTCCAGTTATAACAAAAGAACAAGAGAAGCCACAAGAGGAAAATCAGAAGAAAGAACAGGAGGAAAAGCAGAGAAGAGAGAAAGAGGAAAAGCAGAGAAGAGAGAAAGAGTAAAAGCAGAAGAGAGATCAGGAGGAAAGGCAAAAGAGAGAGCAGGAAAAAGTGCGGAAGGAGACCCAAGCTGAAAAGGAAAAACAAACCACCATTGATGTCAATGTGGATACTCATATTGACCCCAAATTACTCCAGGAATGGAAGCAATTTGATTCCATTATCAGTGGTTTGGAATGTTCAAAGGACACAGACACTTCTAAGGTAACGGACACACAGGAAATCACTTCACCACAGGTTCTGAGTGGAACCAGCGGCCCACCCATTTCTAAAGAGGTAGAGATAATACCAAAGGACCCCTCTGACCAAATCATTTTGCAAGTAGAAGATATTCCTCCCCTGGATGTCTTCTACAGCCCAAGGCATAAAGCGGTGGTTAAACGACAAAGGAAAAGAAGAAGGACTGATCAACCTTCCCTTTTCCCAGAGCAAACTGTCATGGGCAATGTGGTTTGGAAGGAGGAATTTGATCCCTCCGATGATCTGACAAAACTGTCACAGTATGCGGGAGCTTATTCGGCAGCGACAATAGATAAGGCATCGGAGGTAAGCCTTTTACTGAAAACAAAGGATCAGGAGATTTTCTCATTACAGGCACAGCTAAGTGAAGCAAAGCAGAAAGCGGAGCAGGCAGAGCAGCAATTGTTGACGCAACAGCAAGTGAACAGTCAACTAACTCAACAATTGCAGGCAGAAAAACAAAGGATCGACCAAAGCGCAATCCAGAAGCAGAAAGAATTATCAGAGGCATTGGCACAATTGAAGGCAGCAAACGAGCAAATGGTGAAAACAAAAGATGAGCAAATCGCTCAATTATCATCACAGCTCGAGAAAACAAAGGGCGTTCCACAAGTGGTTGAATTTAGAGCAGAAGCATTACAAATAAATACTGCATTAATATCCCAAATTAAGCTTCTGTGTCAACAAATATCCCAGGCAGAGCCACTATGTGAATTAACGACATCTATAAATAAGCAAGTAGAAAAGGCCAGAACTGAATTGGATCAAGCCGAAGAAACAATAGTTGCATTTCTCGACTGGCAAGATTCTGATGAAGGACAAGCGGCCAATTTACCCAGGATCTTAGAATCACATAAAGATATACTCTTCACGGAATGGCAGTCCCAGTTAATGAAAGCAGAGAGGGCGGCTTCAAGATGTAAATCAACTTCTAGAAATTTAGTTGAATTAGTCAATAACACTCTCTACTTATCAAACATGATTTCCCAATGCACACCAGGAAAGTTGAAAACGATGAAAACATTGGAGCAATCATGTTATCCAGATCTAGAAGAAAAGGGGAGATTAATCGCTGGGATTAACAGTTTAACCTGGGACACCTATTGGTTCTTCCTGGTAAAGCCACACACACAGAGAGCCGCCCTCAAATTCCTTACAGATGCAATCGGGTATATTATCCCCGATATTCAGGATGCCACCTATGCCGCCCAGCTCAGCTCGCGCCTCAACAAACCACCTGAAGTGGAGCCAATGCTTGCGATAAGTCAGCTCAGATATAAAGGCAAGCAGCCTACTTGATGAATCATGCCGCCAACTGCCAGATCGCTGAAGAAAATAGGATCAAGATTTATTGATACCAATTAAGTAGGATTTCTATTTTATAGATAGGTAGATTAATTAAGTATTTATAGACCCTTTCATTGTTTTGGAGAGGGTCGTAAAGTTTTGTACCTGACTTAAAGACTGAAATTGCACTATTGTGCTTCAGTCATATTCTTTTATGAAACTGGACCAGTTGTTCTTAATTTGACAAGGAAGCTTTTTATGCAATTGTGCACTATTGTCTTTGTTTGAAAGTGTTTCTGCGTTGAAGGAAGAATTACAAGTAGCGATTGATATTGGGAGTGTCAAGCAGCTCATATGGTATTTCTATCTATGTCTGAATTCATTCCTTTCATATGAATTGTTATTTGATTATCTTTCTTATTATTGATTATATGCATGTGCTTTAACAGCAGATCTATATTCCCTCCACTATTGGATGTTTTATGATGTGATTTTCTTTTAATTATGTATGTGTCGATAATATAAATGATGAGTGTAGTAATATTGCTTTAATCGCTTTGCTTAACTATTTAAGCATAGTAATCCCGAATGAAATAATGTCCATGTCTGTTAGATGGAGTCATCTATATGCCTGTTTATAGACACAGACCATCAAGCACTACACTACAAAGCTCAATAAGTTCCCAAGATAAGTCATAGTTCTTATATTTTTGTTGATATATTTAGTTATCCGCCCATCAATATATTAGTCAATCAATTATCTATTCATCCCGTTTATCCATTGCTGGGAAACTGGTCCCATTATCCCCAGTCGGAGCCACCATTCCAAACGGAAAAGGAGCTGTACTAAGGTCCGGACCGGGTGGTTATCCCCAATGTTGTTGCAGCGATTTTCGAGGCATCAACATTTTTGGTGCTAGAAGGAGGGCCTGACTGTGAATGGCACACAAATCAAAATCTACAAGCCATTCCAAGAGTAATTCTCCCTCCGTATCCCCTCAATCTTCCCATTTGCATGCTGGTTCTCCAGTATCCAAACAAGAAGAAGAGGAATCAACTACCACTGCTCAAACCCATCATACTCCAGAACAATTAAGTCTTGAATCACCTGAAGTCCAGTCTCTTATCCACAAACTTCAGAGCTTCTCGATTTCACCATAGAAATCTGAGGTATCACAAAGCAGTGCGACTTTGCAGTTCAATTTACCTCACCCTCTCACCAGACTTCAGAGCAAAAAGCTCGGTATTGAACCCACTGAGTTCCCTTTACCCAAGAGGAAAAAGGTGAAGAAATATACTGAAGAATCTGACAGTGAAGAGCTTTCATCCACATCCTCCATTGCATCTTCTCCTCTGCAAAGTCAACCATCCACTCCCCCATTACATATTGTTGTTCATCAGGGATTAGGAGCTTCAACATCCCAACCTGCTCATTCCTCAATATTATTCCCTTCCCAGACATCTGGAATTCCAGCAGTAGTATCAAACACTACTGCTATTATAATGGCAGATCTGTGGACCAGACCTGGTGCAGTCAATATGCCTGCACCATTGCATCCATTACCAGATGCTCCTGAAAAATGGCTACCCAAATTTAATCCAGATGATGGGACCCAGGTTAAGGAACACATTAATAATTTCATGTTGGCAGTCAACTTGAAAGGAGTAACAGAACAAGATGTTGTTGTTAGACTTTTCCCTTACACCTTGCAAGGATCAGCAGGATCCTGGTATTTTCTTTACCCTCTGGTTCCATTACCAGTTGGAACACTTGCCAAGAGCAGTTTCTTACTAAATATGGAGATGATAGGTCTTTGGCTACCCTAATAAATGATCTCTCCAATCTTAGGATAGAGCATCGATAACCAATTAAAGAATTTAATGCTCGATTCAATAAACTCCTGAACAAAATCCCGACGGCCTCCAAACCAAGTGAACAAATTCGAAGTGAATGGTATATAACCGCCCTACCTGCCAATATAGCCATTTTTGTAGATAGGGCTGGGAAACCTACCTTAGCTGAAAACATGAAAGAAGCACTTGCTGTGGAAAAACGCATTAATGCTCTAGAGAAGAAGGCTGCTCTGGAAGACAGAAAAGCCAAAAAAGTCTCTTTTAAAGATGACTCAAGAAAGAAAACCCCAAAAGACCCATTTGACATGGAGGGTTTGCAAAAGGTCCTAAAAACTTTATCAAATGAAATGGTTGAAATAAAAAAACAGGTAGCCGAAACCTCAACCAAACGACCCTTTAGGACTTTTAAGAAAAATGAATCAAAGCCACCAAATGTCATATCTAATGCAGATTCAGAGCAAGAAGAAGAAGAGGAAGAGGAAACAATCTCACCAACTGATGATGAAGAAGAAGTAGTAGAATGTCATGGAATGTGGGATTTTATACTCCCCAACTCCGATACCGATAATGAAGAAGAAGCGTTCCCGGTCACTACTAGGAGCAAAAGTACTTCTGAACCTGTTCAGGTAACATCAAAGAAAAGGAGTGCAGGTGCCGCTACAACCAAAGAAAAAATACTTGCAAATAAATCACATGTAGCAGTTCCCCAAAACCAGCCTTCAACTTCTAATACTCCTTCAACATCTAAAACACTAGTGGTATCCGATTCAATGGAGTACAACATTGTTGATGACATGAAGAAAACTAAAGCAAACATTACTATGTTTGAACTTAGTAAATTAAAACATCAGCAGAAATTGCTTCTCAAAGAATTGAATGTTGTTCCTTCTACACCTCTTCCCAGTGCTAAAGCTGCTAATGATTCAGGCCAACCTCCTCCCGGTATGGTTGAAGCTACCGATTCAGTTCTGATTGGAGATAGAACAAATTCTCATACTCCACCTTTCCTTCTAACCTATGAGATCTATAACAGAAACCTGCACAATTGTTTGATTGACTCAGGAGCATCTTCTAACATAATGCCAGCTTCAGTTTGTTCCAAACTGAACATAGAACCCCAGAAGTCTGCTATTCATATTGTACAGTTGGACAGGACCAAAGTGCAGGTTGTGGGAGAAATTAATTCCGTAACTATCAGGTTATCTGCTGATCCTAGAGTAGTACAAAGGATTGATATCTTGATAGCCGATATACCTGAATTTTACGGTTTAATCTTGAGTAGGGATTGGTCTGAAAAATTACATGGGTATATTTCTACTGATTGGTCACATATGTGGCTTCCCTATAAGGGTAAGCCAAATCAAATAAGGATTGATCGAGAAAAACATATGACCCATACAGTTACTGAATTTGAGCAAGAAAACCAACCTGTAGCATTTAATAACAACATTTTGGGAAATTATTCATCTGAGTCATTCTTTGGTAACTTTACTGCCCAGTCATCCCCTTTCTCAGTCAATCATTTTTCATCTCAGATTGAGAATTTTTCACAAATTGATAGGTCTAGATGTTTCAATGATACTGAGAAAACTGTAAATACATTTGTTAATACCTCTTTATTTTGGTCATTATATTTCGATGGGTCCAAATCTAGTGAGGGCTCAGGAGCAGGATGTATTTTGGTTAGCCCACTAGGAGAAAAAACAATGTTGTCTTGTAGGCTCGAATTTGAATTCACTAACAATACAGCCGAATATGAATCCTTAGTCCAAGGACTGTATAAAGCGATCGGCCTTAAAGTGCAATATTTAAAAGTATTCGGCGATTCTGAAATTATTATCAAACAGGTGAGAAATACAATTCATTGTCTTTCAAATCATCTTAAACATTATCAATCGCTAGTACAAGAACTCACTTCACACTTTTTGGCATTCAATATCTCCTCCATTCCTAGGTCTCAAAATTCGGCAGCCGACCTGCTAGCCAATGTAGCTTCCAAACTCCTACCTTCTGAAGACTACAACCCAGATAGATTTTCAGTAGAATTGCTTTTTAGGCCTTCAATTCCTGACAATGTCACTAATTGGAGAGTATTCAACCATGATGAGGATATTTTACAATTCTTAACTTCTGAAAAGTCCTATGATAATCAAATTATTGAGGAAAATGAGCATGACTCCCAAATGAGAGAAATACCCCAGGAAAATGCAATTCCTAAACCTGTGGTAAAGCTGTAGGATCTTTATGATATTAAAGACAGGTTTAAACCTGTGACTAATGCAAAGCTCCAAAGCTCTAACCTAAGGTTTGAGTTGATAAATCTTGGTACTAAGCAAGCTCCTCAAAATATTAATTTAGGATTAGGACTTTCCTTCGAAGAGAAAGAGGCATTCATTAAACTGTTAAGGAAAAATAAACAGGTTTTTGCTTGGAAATATGATGATTTGAAGACATATGATACATCCATTATCCAGCATACCATTCCTGTGCTTCCTAATCAGAAACCAATTCAACAGAAGTTAAGAAAAATGCATCCAAGTTTAGAGAGTCAAATAAAGACTGAACTTAACAAACTCTTGAAAGCCAAGATTATTTTTCCAGTCCGACACTCAAACCGGGTCTCCAATATGGTGCCAGTCAGAAAGAAAAATGGCGACATTCAGATTTGTATTGATTTCAGAAATTTGAACAAAGCAAGCTTAAAAGACAATTTCCCATTACCTACCATGGAGCAAATACTCCAATCAGTAGCAGGCTCTGAATTAATGTCCTTTCTAGACATTTTCGCAGGATATAACCAAGTTTTGGTCCATCCTGATGACCAGCTTAAAACCACATTCAGAACCAAATGGGGAACATATGCATATCAGAAAATGCCCTTCGGACTTATTAATGCAGGAGCAACATTCCAAAGAGCGATGGATACAACTTTTAGAGGGATGATTAATAGAACAGTGGTCGTCTATCTAGACGATATTACTATATTCTCTAAAAAGAAGTCCAATCATTTGCATGACCTAAATCAAATCTTTCAACGCTGCAAAAGATATGGTATTTCTCTTAACCCTAAAAAATCTTTCTTTGCTCTTGACCAAGGAAAGCTCCTAGGCTTTATTGTGTCTAAAAATGGCATTTATATTGATCCTGATCGGATCAAAGAAATCTCTGAAATCCCTTTCCCGCATAATAAGAAATCCATGCAGCCATTTTTAGGCCAAATCAATTTTGTTAAAAGATTTGTTCCAGACTTTTCTCAGATTATTTTGCCACTTCAAACTATGATCAAGAAAAATTCAGTCTTTAAGTGGGGATCAGAGGAAAAAGAAGCGTTTGATTTAATCAAACAATCAATAATCGATGCCCCAGCCTTAAATACTCCCAATTTTTCTAATCATTTTACATTATACACTATCGCCTCCACCTCGTCTTATGCAGCAGTACTCACGCAGCTCAACGATCACAATTTGGAAGCACCCATTTCATTTTTTAGTTCAAATCTTCAGGTTGCTGAATTGAATTACTCCGAAGTAGAAAAACAAGCCTTTGCTGTATTTAAAGCAGTCAAACATTATAGACCCTTCCTTTTGAAAACCCACACTAAAGTTATAGTTCCTTTCCCTGCAGTTAGGCAACTATTAATCCAAAAAGAACTGGGTGAAAAAAGGGCAAATTGGGTCACAGCGCTTCAAGAATATGACTTAGAAATTAGGCCAGCAAAGATTGTTAGGGGCCAAGGTTTTTGCAGGTTATTGGCAGGAGCATCCAATATTCCAGAATCAAGTAATACAGATAAAACCGAAGAAATCAACCAGATAAGTGTTACTGATTCTGAGTCTCAATATGCAGATTTAATCTTTTATTTGAAAAATGGTTATGCACCTCCTAACCTGTCTTACAAAAACAAAAGGGCCATTAGGTTAAAAGCAAAGAATTTTACAATTATTGATGATGTGCTTTTTAAACAGAATTATGATTCGATCTTATTAAGATGCCTTGAGAAACCTGAAGCACAAAAGGTTTTGCAGGAGTTACATGATGGACCAGCAGGAGGACATTTTGGAGCTGATACAACAGCTCACAAAATTATTCATGCTGGATATTATTGGCCCACTCTGTTTAGAGATGCCCACGAGTATGTAAGGAAATGCCTCAATTGTCAAACTTCTAGTGGAAGACAACGTAAACCAGCTTTCCCTCTGCAACCAGTCAACATTGAACAACCATTTGAGCAATGGGGATTGGACATCATTGGGGAAATTACTCCACCGTCTTCCAAACAGCATAAGTATATCCTTACTGCTACCGATTATTTTACTAAGTGGGTTGAGGCAATTCCTTTGAAGACAGAAAATTCTGAAGCAATCATTGAGTTCATAGATCAATTCATCATTACCAGGTTTGGTGTCCCAAATGCTCTTGTTTTTGATTATGCATCTTATTTCTCAGGTAATGCTATGTTTGATTTCGCTATTAAAAGAGGATTTAAATTGAAATATTCTGCTAATTACTATCCCCAGGGTAATGGTTTAGCAGAGTCTACTAATAAGAATCTGATCAAAATCATTAAGCGAACTATCGAACAGAATCATAAAAACTGGCACAAATCCTTAATGTTTGCATTATGGGCTGATAGGATAACGCAGAAAGCTTCCATAGGATCTTCCCCATTCAACCTTGTGTATGGAAAAGAAGCAGTACTGCCCACAAATCTTGTTCTTCCTTCTCTAGCCCTAATTCAGTTCATTGAGGAAAGTCCTTCCTCTTCTATTCAACTTAGACATGATCAAATTCTAAAATTAGAAGAGGAAAGAGAAAAGGCCAAGGTTATTCATGCCAAACATCAGCAAATCATCAAGGCAGCTTTTGACTCAGTCTCATCCCGTTCAAAACAATTTCAAGTCGGTGATTTAGTTCTGAAATGGGACAAAGCCCATGAAGACAAGGGAAAACACACCAAGTTCCAGAAAATGTGGCTTGGACCATTTCAGATCTGTGAAAAGATAGGCCATTCAACCTTTATATTGCAAGATTTATCAGGTTTGAGAGATTCTCTCCCTGTTAATGGCCTTATCTTGAAGAAATTCTTTAATTGAGGAGGTAACCCCTTCTCCTTTCAGTTTGATAGAGTTTTGTAGTTTGTAGGATTTGTAGAAAATAATGTTGTAAGGTATCTTCCATTGACCTTTGTTGTGCTTGAAAACTTGATCCGCAGAAGTATTGTGATATTTTCTTTTAAAATATAGAAGTCTTAACCAAAAGGGATAATTTCTAGGAAGCTAGGTATCATTGTATTCTGAAACCATACTTCAAGTTTTGTGAACCCCTCTCAGAGTTGCAAGTATTATAAATCATTTTCTGTTTTCAAATTGGTCACAAAAGGTTATCAATATCAAGATAGAAGCTAATCCAACTTCAGCATCTTCAACTCTTACCCTGTCATCCATCTACTCTTAAAAGAGAAAATTGTCCATCCCATTCACCAAAGTTTATGATTACTCAGAGTGTAATTCTAAAATTTTGATATAAAAGATAAGAGGTCTTATTACAAGCCTACTTACCATGATCATAGGGAAATAGTTTAACCGACATTACCAATACTGCATACCATAACAGGGTAATGGCTTAAGAATTATAAGACAAGGGGTCTCATCACGAGCCAGCTTGTTCGGTTAGATTACTACCAGTGAATGGCATTGTCGATAGCTGGCTACCAAACCAGGACAATGGCTTTTTATCTTATCAATAACAGGAAAAAGAAAGAAATA
This sequence comes from Pinus tabuliformis, assembly GCA_031772625.1. Lineage (NCBI taxonomy): Eukaryota > Viridiplantae > Streptophyta > Pinopsida > Pinales > Pinaceae > Pinus > Pinus tabuliformis. The sequence goes on from CM062816.1 coordinate 1,180,650,311, forward strand.
CAAAATATGCAAACATATTTTGAATTCATTCTGTTAATCACACTCTCAAATTGGATGGGACAATGGACAATAACATGGTTAAAAGGTATCCCTGTCGAAACTATGAACGTTTGCTGGCAGCAGAGGCTCTACCTATGACAGACAAGTTCACTATAAAAGCTGATTTGGAAACGTTTTCTGTTTTATCATTATAAACCAATAAAGGCCTATTTAAAACTTAAAATGTATCTATTGTCTTAAGAAAAGAGAGGAAATTAACAAAATAATTTCATTTTACTCAGAATGCATTTATACCTAGTTATATTAGATTTTCCCCTTTTGATTAGAACTCTATTTTGAAAAAGTTTAAGTATTTCTATACTTTTTCAGAGATAACTGTTTCTTCCAGCGAATCGCCAATTGTTGTGCTCTACAACAACCCCCCATTTCTTATCATTTTATTCACAAAATGATCATATGAAATGGGTCCCTTTAGAGTTTGATTGGTATCAATATAACGTTATTCAAAAAAGGTCCAAAAAACGAATGAAAACATTATAAAACCCTTTTCGGAAAATCCCATTTTTATCAAATAAATCAATCTTTATCATTGCGATAAAACAATCGCAAGATCGCATATCGCAATGACATAAGGTACATAAATAAGTGGCACATTGGTCCCCGCCGATGCGATATCGCTATCGGCTATCGGCAATACTCTATGCATATTTTAAAGCGCCCCCATGCCATTGGCCCCGATGCGATGCGATATCGGCGATCGGCAATCGACGATATACTATATATGTCTCATATGATGCCAATACTCCCGATGCGATGCGATATCGCTATCGATGATCGGGATTTTCAAAAGATGTCGATATAAAGGGTTTAAGCTTGCACCGATCGCCGATTACGATAAAGCGCAGATTTCAAAAAGCCGTTGGAATAAAGGGATATCATGATTTATTCATATTAAAGGCTTGATCCATCCAACAATGATTCGCCTGCGCTCAACCACCAAAACATCTACAGCACGCTTAAATGAATCATTCGGCCGATTAATGATATAATGGGCATTTAAAGATTGGCAGGTTTTAAACGGCCATTTAATGTAATCGTAAGTCCTAAAATCCTCCCATGGATTGTATTTGCGCCCATTTTAAAAGCTAATCCCTTATCACGCATCAGTCAATATATCTCATCACTTTGAAGTTTTCATTGCCAATTCTCCTTGTTACGTTTATTTTCGCCTCTGTGCAGAATTCATCCAAAGGAGAAAGCTCAAGCAAAATGGGGAAGAAATCCAAGAAGACCACAGGCGCTTCCACTGCACCAGCTGCAGGACAAGCTGTCGCTGACAAAAATAAAGGATTGATTTCGGATACCACATGTTCTGGTCTCGGCAGAACTACTTGGCAGAGTACCTACAACTTGATCGAAATCGAAGAACCTAAAGTGACAACAGTAGAAGCTACTGCAGATTCTACTCGGAAATCTGAGGGTACTCTCAAGGACTTAGCTGACTCCTTCCTTCACCGGATAGCAGCTAGAGAACAAATCCTCCCATACACAGATGTAGTGCGGTGGGCAATTGAAGAAATCCCAATCCTGGATAGAACCTTCAGCACCAGAGACAGGAGAATTTTCGGGTCGTTCAAAGCTGATGATTTGAGGAAAATGTATCATTTTCCTGAGCCAGAGAAGATATACAATAAGGCGTTCCTGGAAAAATTCTCAAACGATAACGAAGTTGAATCCGAACCCATCTGGGATTGGAGACAAAATCCGGCAAAGCACAAACATGAGTCTTCCGGTAAGTACTCAGTTGATTCCCTAGCTTCTCCTTATTGCTACGCGGGAATAATGATGTGTAGATTGTGGGGATTGCATGACTCTTCTAATTTCACTATAGAAATGGTCCCTTTAATGGAAGCTGCATGCAACAGTATAATAATGGATTGGGCCACTATTCTCTCAGATAAACTAGCCAAAGTTGTTCTTGAGTTTAGGAATAAGACTCGCATCTCTGAAAGGATAATTCCCCCATTCTATTACAGTGCATATATTTTAGATACATTGTGTTTCAATTCTGAATTTCCCGTGCTCGGCTGGAGGTGGACGCCACAAGACCCCACGGCTATCCACATATACCATCAGAAATTATGGAAATCCTCTTACAAGCACCATCTGTACCAAGTCTGCAATGGCTTTATGGTGCCTATTTATTATTCTATTTTTGATAAACCCATTCCCAAGATTTCCTACCAAGCTGGATTGATTTAACAGCGGTAGGGAGATGGTTTGGAGAGGAGAAATTCACTTATATAAGAGTTTTTGATAGCCAAGCCGAACCTCATGTTCTCCCTTTATACATACCAGATAAACTGTTGGCAAGAGAAATCTCTTACCAGATTATGGCTGAGAGTGTTACACAGACTCTCAAGAAAAATAAGAAGCAGGGCTGGCCCTCTTTTCCCTTGAGATGTGGTGTCTATACTCTGCATGATCTCAAACATGCAGAAAAGGAAGCCACGAAGATTAAATCATTAACTCTGGCGACTCTCCCAAATAGGCAGTTTGATCCAAACAAAGTTGCCTATAATGCACTAGAACAGGCCAAATTGACAAAATTTGATCATAAAGAAGATATGTTTGACGACCTGTTCTCTTCAGCTGAGACAATAATGCAGGTTAAAGCATTGGCCAAAATGAAATATAATGATGAAGGGTTGACAAAATTTAATAAACTTAGAGAACAGAGGTTGCAAACTCTGCCTCTAGATCTACTAGCGACAACCCCAACGACATCATCAAGCAAGCCTGATCGGCAACAGTCAAAGGAACCTCTAGTTATAACAAAAGAACAAGAGAAGCCATAGGAGGAAAATCAGAAGAAAGAACAGGAGGAAAAGCAGAGAAGAGAGAAAGAGGAAAAGCAGAGAAGAGAGAAAGAGGAAAAGAAGAAGAGAGAGCAGGAGGAAAGGCAAAATAGAGAGCAGGAAAAAGTGCGGAAGGAGACCCAAGCTGAAAAGGAAAAACAAACCACCATTGATGTCAATGTGGATACTCATATTGACCCCAAATTACTCCAGGAATGGAAGCAATTTGATTCCATTATCAGTGGTTTGGAATGTTCAAAGGACACAGACACTTCTAAGGTAACTGACACACAGGAAATCACTTCACCACAGGTTCTGAGTGGAACCAGCGGCCCACCCATTTCTAAAGAGGTAGAGATAATACCAAAGGACCCCTCCGACCAAATCATTTTGCAGGTAGAAGATATTCCTCCCCTGGATGTCTTCTACAGCCTAAGGCATAAAGCGGTGGTTAAACGACAAAGGAAAAGAAGAAGGACTGATCAACCTTCCCTTTTCCCAGAGCAAACTGTCATGGGCAATGTGGTTTGGAAGGAGGAATTTGATCCCTCCGATGATCTGACAAAACTGTCACAGTATGCGGGAGCTTATTCGGCAGCGACAATAGATAAGGCATCGGAGGTAAGCCTTTTACTAAAAACAAAGGATCAGGAGATTTTCTCATTACAGGCACAGCTAAGTGAAGCAAAGAAGAAAGCGGAGCAGGCAGAGCAGCAATTGTTGACGCAACAGCAAGTGAACAGTCAACTAACTCAACAATTGCAGGCAGAAAAACAAAGGATCGACCAAAGTGCAATCCAGAAGCAAAAAGAATTATCAGAGGCATTGACACAATTGAAGGCAGCAAATGAGCAAATGGTGAAAACAAAAGATGAGCAAATCGCTCAATTATCGTCACAGCTCGAGAAAACAAAGGGCGTTCCACAAGTGGCTAAATTTAGAGTAGAAGCATTACAAATAAATACTGCATTAATATCCCAAATTAAGCTTCTGTGTCAACAAATAGCCCAGGCAGAGCCACTATGTGAATTAACGGCATCTATAAATAAGCAAGTAGAAAAGGCCAGAAGTGAATTGGATCAAGCCGAAGAAACAATAGCCACATTTCTCGACTGGCAAGATTCTGATGAAGGACAAGCGGCCAATTTACCCAGGATCTTAGAATCACATAAAGATATACTCTTCACGAAATGGCAGTCCCAGTTAATGAAAGCAGAGAGGGCGGCTTCAAGATGTAAATCAACTTCTATCAATTTAGTTGAATTAGTCAATAACACTCTCTACTTATCAGACATGATTTCCCAATGCACACCAGGAAAGTTGACAACAATGAAAACATTGGAGCAATCATGTTATCCAGATCTATAAGAAAAGGGGATATTAATCGCTGGGATTAACAGTTTAACCTGGGACACCTATTGGTTCTTCCTGGTAAAGCCACACACACAGAGAGCCGCCCTCAAATGCCTTACGGATGCAATCGGGTATATTATCCCCGATATTCAGGATGCCACCTATGCCGCCCAGCTCAGATCGCACCTCAACAAACCACCTGAATTGGAGCCAATGCTTGCGATAAGTCAGCTCAGATATAAAGGCAAGCAGCCTACTTGATGAATCATGCCACCGACTGCTAGATCGCTGAAGAAAATAGGATCAAGATTTATTGATACCAATTAAGTAGGATTTATGTTTTATAGATAGGTAGATTAATTAAGTATTTATAGACCCTTTCATTGTTTTGGAGAGGGTCGTAAAGTTTTGTACCTGACTTAAAGACTGAAGTTGCACTATTGTGCTTCAGTCATATTCTTTTATGAAACTAGACCAGTTGTTCTTAATTTGACAAGGAAGCTTTGTATGCAATTGTGCACTATTGTCTTTGTTTGAAAGTGTTTCTGCGTTGAAGGAAGAATTACAAGTAGCGATTGATATTGGGAGTGTCAAGCAGCTCATATGTTATTTCTATCTATGTCTGAATTCATTCCTTTCATATGAATTGTTATTTGATTATCTTTGCTATTATTGATTATATGCATGTGCTTTAACAGCAGATCTATATTCCCTCCACTATTGGATGTTTTATGATGTGCTTTTCTTTTAATCATGTATGTGTCGATAATATAAATGATGAGTGTAGTAATATTGCTTTAATCGCTTTGCTTAACTATTTAAGCATAGTAATCCCGAATGAAATAATGTCCATGTCTGTTAGATGGAGTCATCTATATGCCTGTTTATAGACACAGACCATCAAGCGCTACACTACAAAGCTCAATAAGTTCCCGGGATAAGTCATAGTTCTTATATTTTTGTTGATATATTTAGTTATCCGCCCATCAATAGATTAGTCAATCAATTATCTATTCATCCAGTTTATCCATTGCTGGGAAACTGGTCCCATTATCCTCAGTCGGAGCCACCATTCCAAACGGAAAAGGAGCTGTACTAAGGTCCGGACCGGGTGGTTATCCCCAATGTTGTTGCAGCGATTTTCGAGGCATCAACACCTCCTTGACCACGGCTAAACATTTCAAAGATGTGGTGGATGCTTATTGTGAAGACTTAGGAAGCAAACTCAACAAAGGCAAATGTCACATCTACTGTTGGAATTCCACTGCCAGATCCCTTCAAGCTATCTCCAGCTGTTTTGGCTTCGCAGCCTCCTCTTCATGGTCCTCTTTCAAGTATTTGGGGCTCCCTGTTTTCCAAAAAAGGGCCCTCAACAGAGATTGGTTGCCTTTGCTGGAAAAATTCAAGCTCAAAATCCATTCCTGGGGCTTCAATTGGCTCAATCTGGCTGGCAAGACAGTGCTTGTCAAAGCTGTTTTGAACAGTCTTCCCATATACCAATCTGCAGTTATGATGGCCCCTATTGGCATCATGAGGAAAATGGAGGACTACATAAGGAATTTCTTCTGGAAAGGCGGCAAAGCAAATGAGAAAAAAATTCCTCTACTAAATTGGGACATAATCTCATTGCCCAGAATGGAAGGTGGCCTGAATTTCAAGAACATCAGTAAACAAAACATCGCGTTGGGTGCAAAGTTACTATGGAGGATAATTGCCCCAAATCCGGGTTGGGCTCAGCTAGCGTTGTGGAAAAAATACTTCTGTGGGCAGAGAATGCGATGCCTGGACAATCCCAAACCAATATCTGGAACGATGGTTCAGAAATTGTGTGCCAAAGCTTTCTCCTTGATTAACCTCCATGCGCACTGGATCCCTGGAAATGGCAAGTGCATCAAAATCTGGGATGACTGTATCATGGGCAGTGATCCCCTGTCTGAAGATCGCTCTCTGGTTCTGTTGAGAGAATGGATGGACAGAGCGGGTCTCAAAACATTGTGGGACATATCTCATTGGGAGAACGACGAATGGCAGAGTTGGATTAATCTTGAGGTGCCTCAGAATCTTTCCAGTGACTACGACATCTTCTGATCCTTCTTAACAGGCAAAGCTCCAATGAACAACAGGAAATCTGATACCCGGGGATGGGGTCCGACCCCTGGGCGCTACACAGTCGCGCAAGGATATAGACAACTCTCTCTGCAACCTCATGTTCCCCCCGATCCGAAGCCCTGGCAAGGTATTTGGTCTCGAACTACGATTCCTAAAATAGACTCTTTCTGCTGGCTTCTTTGCCATCAAAGAATCTTGACGGATGACAGGCTTCGAAGAAGAGGCTACATAGGGCCATCCCGATGCTCGCTATGTGGGGTCGATGAAGAAAACGCCTCCCATCTCATGCTCCGCTGTAAGTTTTCTACTGATCTATGGAAAGAAGCCTTAAAACCGTGGAGCGTAGACTTCGCCCTTCCTAACCGCTGCTCCGATCTGTTTTCAAACTGGAAGTTAAGGTACCCAGGTGGCTCTCCTCAGAACACCCACATCAAAGCAGCCTGGCTTGCCCTCCCCAAATTAATCTGCTGGCATATATGGCTGGAAAGAAATCAGAGGATATTCAGAGACAAGAAGAGCGATCTCAAGATTATCTGGGTAAAAATCAAAAGCCATCTAAGAGACTGTTTGGGAGATCAGATTGACGGGGCAGATCTAAGCGGTCAAGAAGCTGTATGGGGCGCTTATCTTGATCTCCAATTCATTGATATTGCCAGACATCCCTCTTCTCTAAAAAAATGGCAAATACGCCTTGAGGCTGTAGACTTCTCTGAGTTTTGCAACAAGAAGGAAAGAAACGCTCTCTTTTTTGACGGGGCAGCAAAAGGTAATCCTGGTATATCCGGTGCAGGTGGAGTAGTCAAAAGTGCAGAGGGCAGAACTGAATTAAGATATGCCTGGGGAGTGGGCTTCAATACAAGCATTCAAGCCGAAGCTCTGGCTCTCCTCCAGGGTCTCAAGCAGCTCATTTCTCTGGGTATCAAAGAGGCAACTGTTTTTGGGGACTCCCAGTCTATCATTAAGATCATCGTGGACAATTCTTCTCCTTCTGATCTAAGGCTATCAAGATTGATGAGCAGAATTAGATCCCTGATAAATTCCTTTCAGAACCTGGAATTCCTTCATGTAAAGAGAGACAACAATAAAGAAGCTGATGCTGAAGCCAACAAAGCGGTTCTCCTCCCACTCGGAGTCCTTCTAAGAGACGAAGACGAAGGCTGGGATCCCATCCCTTAACTGTTAGTTTAAAATGTTTTACTGTCTTTTATTGGAGCAATTTGTTTGTATCTGTAAATCAGGAAAAATAGAGAAGATCACTAGAAATATAGTCTACATAATTCGCAGGCTCACTAGGGGGAAGCCATCTAGTTCCTATCCGAGGAGAAATCTGAACTCTGCCTATTTTATTGTAACCTGAAATGAGGCATTTCTGCCGAGAATCAATATATCAAACTAACCGTTTCTGTCAAAAAAAAAAAAAAAACAAACAAAACCATGTTTTCTAAAAAAAAACATAAATAATGTAATTTTTTTTATTATAAAAAATATAACAGTAAATAAATAAAAATACAACAATTTAAAAAAATAACAAATCCGATTAAAAAAAAAAAAAAACCTAGAAAATTAAACAAAAAACAATTTTAAATAATTTAAAAGCAAAAATAAAAACAAACTAACAAAAATTAAAAAACTAGTAAAATTAAATTTTATAATTAAAAAAAAAACAAACAAAAAAATATAATAAACATAAAAAAAGTCAAATTAAAAAAAAAATAATAATAATAATAAAAAAAATTATTAATTAAAATTTTTAGAACATTAATATTAAAATCTTAGAAAAAGAAAAATTATTAAAAAAACATAAAAAAAAAAACAAACAAAAATTGGAGGGCGGGGTTGAAATCTGATTCGCCCCACCCACTTAAGAAAAAGAAAATTATTAACAATTTTTTTTTAAGTGGGCGGGGCTGAAATCTGATTATCAGATTTTAGCCCCACCCGCTTAAAAAATAAAAATTATTACCTTTTTTTTTGTTAATAATATTTTTTTTAAGGGGCAGGGCTAAAATCTGATTCTAAGAATCAGATTTCAGCCCCGTCCAAGGCCCGAGGGGGCGCGGCCTTGGGCGGGCGGAGCTGAACGCAGCTTTGCCTGTTCAAGATCGCGCCCCCGGGCCCTTGGGCAGGGCTGAAGTCCGATATATCGGACTTCAGCCCTGCCCAATGGCCCGAGGGACGCAGAGGGCAGCTCCACCTACCCTGGGCCACGCCCCCTTGGGCCCCTGGGGCTGAAATTCGATTCTTAGAATCAGATTTAAGTCGTGCCGACTTATATATATATATATATATATATATATAGATATATATTAACAAAATATTTTTTTTTGTTAATAATTTTTTTTTTTTTTTTAAGTGGGTGCCTTGAAAGAATATTCTCAGAATCGAATGAGAATCAGCCCCACCCTCTAATTCTTTTTTTTTATTAGCGACATTAATGTTCTAAATTTTTTAATTAATTATTATTATTATTATTATTTTTTTTTTTATATATTTTTATGTTTTTTCAAATTTAATTTTAATAGTTTTTTAACTTTTGTTAGTTTGTTTTTATTTTTGTTATTTTATACTTTTAGTTTTTTTTAATAGTTTATTAAAAATGTTGTATATATATATATATATATATATATATATATATTGTTTATCGTTTACAAGATAATTTTTGTTTTTACATTTTTTATGGTTTTTGTTTTTTTTTTTTTTTTATTTGTTTTTTTAAGTAATCAACATTTAAAAAAAGAGAAATAAGACAACTAGAAAATTTGTTAAGTAATCAATATTTAAAAAACAATTGGACATAAAAAATTTTAAAGTGTAAAAAAATGTAACATTTAAAAAAAAATATCCATAGTTAATACATTAGAAAATATGAAGTGTCAAAAATAAGCCCTCTAAAAAAAGGGGTTGATGTTGCATCAACACGTTTCAAAATCAGCATGAAAATCACTAACATTTTAAAAAATATATGTATATTTGATACAAAGAAAATTTAAAGTGTCAAAAATATGCTCCGAAAAAAATATAGAAAATTGGTTGACTTTTTTGCTATCTCAACGAAATGGGTAATCGTATTAGTTCTCGTTTCAAATTTTACATTGTTTTATTTTGAAATCTCTAATAAAAACGCTAACATTTGCAATAAGTTTTGTCTCACGCTATTTGATAAACTATGTTGGTACAAAAAATGTTATTGTCAATTCTATTTTCTTATCTGTTAAATCTGCATGGAATATTGCCTTTGTCTTGTTTGCTTTGTCCAAGAATGCTCGATATGTAACCAACACAATGGCATGAAAAATTCTCCCATTTATATTATTATTGATATCTTCAATCAATAATGGCATAAACCATAAAAAGCTCCAAGAATTACATTGACTTATGGATTAGGAAAAAAATGGGAGCGGGAGGAACGAGGTTCTCCAAGCAAAAGAAGCTAGGGTTTGATGAAGATGGCTTTCAGAGGGGGAGGGAGCGGGGCTCCCTCCTATCAGAACATGGTAATGGACAAAGGGAAGGGGATCAAGATGGCATTTGGGGTACATGTAGAGGATATGTCAGAGAATGTCCAAGGGTCTGCAGAAGCAGGTGGGAAATGACAAAGAATAAGTGAAGATAGGGGCCCAATAGGGAAGAAAATGGACCAACATCAACATCAGAAGTCAAAAGGCTCCACAGGGCCATGCAAGCAAAAAATAGCGATGATCCCAACGACATTGATCATTGATAGTGAGACCCATGTCTTCAAAGAATGTATGTGATCATATGTTGTCATATGCAAGTTCGTGGGTCTCTGGCCCATAAAAAAAGCTTTGTGTGATTGAATCAAACATCACTAGAAACCGCGGGGAGAAATCAAGCTACATCTAGGGTCAAAAGGATTTTTCACGGTGGTATTTTCCAATATGGAAGATAGAGACCGAATATTTGATGGTGGTCCTTACTTTTTTGCCTTAGCTGGTTTATACATGAGACCATGGATGGAGAATTTTATCCCAAAGAAAGAAACATTTACATGCATCCCAGTTTGGATCAGGTTGTATTCCCTTCCCTTGGACTATTGGCTCCCTACAACTTTAAAGCTAATAGGAGATTCTCTTGGAAAATTCATTAAAATATCATAAGCAACTTTACAAGGAAGATACACAACATATGCAAAAAATTGTGTTGAAATGGATGTCTCTAGGGCTCTGCCTGAAGCTATTAAACTAGAGTTTAGTGACAAATTTTGGTTACCATTGGTGGACAATGAGAAAATCCATTTCAGATGCAGATGATGCCATGAACATGGCCACTTGATAATGGAAATCCCCCTAAGAAAAATGGAGGAACAAACCAAAGAAACAAAACGAAAGGATGCAGAAGGTATACCCACTCCATGGGGTAGACCTAACAGAAGGAAACAACTACGAAATTAGGGTTGAAAATCCCAGAGAAATAGCTTTGAAGTCCTAGTCGAGGAAAACCCAGAGGGCCAAGGTGGGGAAGAAGAGGATAGTGAGGAAAAAGGAGAAGGTAAAGAGGAAGAAATGGTGCATTCGAATGAGGACTATGAACAACAAGGAGATATCCCAGATCTAACAAAATATTTTGAGGGAGATGCAGAAATGACCCCAAGCAAAGTAGGAATAGAGGATCCAGAATTGTAGGAGATAATCGAGCGGGAAGGAATCAACCTCTAGGATATGGTGGAATAGGTGAGGAAAAAGTGGATAGAGGCAATTAACGTGAATCAAATGGATAGAATCCAATATCTATACCTAATGAGAGAAGAGACAAGATTACGAGGGCAAAATAGACTGCATCCAAAAAAATCAATGGGATCTCCGAAAGAATCCCAAGTGGGATTAAAAACATTTGGCTCTTAGACAGTTATGGTGTCACAACAGAGCCAATGGAAAAGAGGGAGGAAGCCAAATAATGTCACCCTCAAGGAGCTAGGAGCTATGTTAATAAATTCAGGTAAGATGAGAGCATTAGGCTTACCCTCCTTAAACCATAATTAAATCATGAAAGTTTTATCATGGAACATAAGGGGCATTAGTGGTCTTACGAAACAACGGTTTTTTGAATTTCCACGAGTAGTTCAGAGTCTTAAAATCACTGATGATACCAAATTGTTATGCAACCAACTCACAAAATAGAAGAAAATATAGATCAACAACTTCAAAATCAGTGTCTTCAAGGGGGAAGCCTCCTTTACATTACACAAATGAACAATTCTTGGATGATACAAATGACAAGGACTCCTTTCTATATATAGGGGTCTAAGGGGTTCCAATATAATCAAAGCTTACATAACAATAATATTGTAGGGTCACAACAGGCTTCTATGGGGCACAATAATAACAACATGGGGACTATATGGGCATAATAATAAATTAGGAGGTTGCACTAATAACAATAAGGGGTTACACTAGTAGTATAGTGACCTAACATGCCCCTCTCCTTTAGAAAGTGTTGTCATCAGTGCTTGAGTAGTTCTGGATGCTTCTGTATAAAATTATCATCCTCTCATGTGAAATATTCAGCGGGTAAGTTTTTCCACTGGATGAGATACTCTGAAATTAATCAATTTCGTAGCTATTGATTTCTTGTTTCCGCGACTGCTTCAGGTTCCAATATGATTTTTCCTTCCTCATTAAGTTCTGGCAATATTGTTTGAACTGGGATCTTCTCACCTATAACCTTCTTTAAACATGAAACATGGAAAACTGAGTGCACTCAGGAAGATGCGGGAAGCTCCAATTTGTACACCATAGTACCAATCTTTTGTAACACCTTGTATGGAACATAATACTTTGGTGATAATTTATTATCCTTCTTAGCTTGCTTGAGGGACATTTGTTTGTATGGTTGTAGTTGTAGAAATACCCAGTCACCTACATCAAAACTTCTTTCGCTGCGATGTTGATATGCCTATTGTTTCATTCTATTTTGCGCCAACGTGAGGTAATCCTTTAAGAGTTTGAGAACTTGTTGTTGATGCTCAATGTGATCTTCCACTGCTTGAACATCAAAATTTTCTTTTAAAGATGATGTGATGAATGGTGGATGATATTCATAAAGTGCCATAAATGGGGTCATTTTTGCTACAGTATGGAAGGAAGTGTTATACCACCATTCAACCAGAGCCAACCACTTGACCCATTGAATCTGTTTATCAAATACAAAGCAATGAAGATATGCTTCCAAACATTCTTTCACTATCTCAGTTTGCGCATCTGATTGAGGATGATAAGTTGAGCTATGAGCTACCTGAGTATCCAGACAAGAAAATAATTTTGTCCAAAATTTTCCAGTGAAAATGGAATCTTTGTCGCTTACAATAATATTTGGGTTTCCATGTAGCTTTTGAATTGTTTCCGTAAATGCAGTAGCAACTGTATTGGCTTTAAATGGATGAGATAATGCACAAAAGTGTTCATACTTGGTAAGTCTATCAACTACTACCATGATAACACTCTTTCCTTCGGAATTGGGTAAACTTGTGATAAAATCCATTGAAACCTCCTCCCAACGTTGACTTGGAATGGATAAAGGTTGTAACATCCCTGGGGTCTTAATTGTCTCAACTTTATTTTTTTGTCAAACCAAACATTATGCCACAAACTTTTGAATATCAAATTTAGGGCCATCCCAAAAAAATTCTTTCTTAACCCCGTGGTATGTTTTTAAAAATATTGAGTGCCTTCCTAACAGAGAGGTGTGCAATTCCAGAAGAATCTTTTGTTTGAGTTGGGAATTCTTACAGAGGTATAAGCGATCTTTGTACCATAATGAATCATTTTTCTAGCTAAATGTATTAGATGTACTAATATCTTGCTGCAACTTTTGAATGAGTGCCCACACTTATTCGTCATTCTTCCATTCATCCCTTGCTTCGTTTATCCGATCTGGTTGGATAATAGAAATGGCACAAAACAATGCTTCCACATTCTCATCCTTTCTTGAGAGTGCATCTGCAACAAAATTTTGCTTCCCTTTTTTGTAGATGATTTCAAAGTTATAACCCAACATCTTTGTGACCCATTTTTGTTGTTCTTCTGAAGATAATATTTGTTCTAAAAAGTATTTAAGACTATCATGATCCGTTTTTACCTTGAAGTGTCTTCCTAAGGTCACCATTTCTTAAGCCCATGTAGTATTTCCAACATTTCCTTCTCATAAATAGCTTTGTGTAAATACTTTCCTTTGATTGGACGACTTTCGAAAGCAATGGGTCTTTCTTATTGCATTAAAACGACACCAATTCCATTCCCTGAGGCATCACATTCCACAACAAAGTTTTTTTTGAAGCCTGGCGTAGCTAAGACTGGTGCTTGGCACATTGTCCCTTTAAGATGTTCAAATGCCTTCGTTGCTTCAAGAGTCCAAGAAAATGCATCTTTCTTTAGTAATATTGTTAGATGTATTGTTATTCTCCCATAATTCTTAACAAACTTGCGATAATACCATGTCAACCCCAGAAATCCTCGCAGATGCTTTATGGATGTGGGAATTTTCCATTCCTTAATGGCTTTAATTTTGCTAGGGTCTACCTTAATACCTTTATGAGATACAATATGACCCAAATATTCCACCTCTTCGAGCCTTTTTCATATAATTGTTTCTCCTCCAATAGTTTGAGCACCCTATCAACATGTTGAACATGATCCTTCCAAGACTTGTTGTAGATTAGTATATCATCAAAAAATACTAACACAAATTTCCTAAGGAAGGGTTTGAAAATGGAATTCATTAAATGTTGAAATTTATAAGGTGCATTGTTAAGGCCAAAAGGCATGACCAAAATTTCATAATGACCCTCATTAGTTCTAAATGTTGTTTTTGGAATGTCTTCAGTCTTCATTTTGATTTGATAATATCCTGAATGAAGATCCAATTTGTTGAAGTAAATTTATCCATGTAATTCATCCAATAATTCATAAATAACATGAATGGGAAATTTATCTTTAATAATAAGCTTGTTGAGCTCCATATAATCCGGACACATGCACCATGATCCATCCTTCTTGTGTACCAATACCACTGGAGCAAAGAAAGAACTTTTACTAGGTTGAAGTTTACCAACCTCTAGCATTTCTGCAACCATACGTTCAATTTCACTCTTTTGAGCATATGGGTATCTGTAAGGCCTAATGTTTGGGGGACACTTCCTAGAATCAAATGAATAGCATGATCATGATCACAAATAGGTAGGAGGCCTTTGGGAGTCTCAAATACCTTGGAATGAATGTCCAAAACTTTTTGGAGATCTAGAGAAATAGATGATTTCGATGTGGGAACCTCTAGTGAACATAATTGAGAAATTACACCCCATTGTTATTTCTTTAGAATCTTTGTCATGTTGTTAGAGCTAATTATCTTTCCCAGTTTCCCTGCGATACCCCTTAATTCCACTTCCTTTCCTTTGAAAAAGAAATTCAAGAAAAGTTCTTGAAAATTAAAAGTTATCGTACCCAAAGATTCTAGCCATTAGACTCCTAGCACAACATCAACACCACCCATTGGAATGGAAAGCATTGAACTATTCATTACATATTCTCCCATGGATAGCTTGATATTATGACACTTTCCAGAGCAATTTATGGTTCCTCCATTTGCAACCATCGCTTGAGACTCTGGTGCTAGATATAGGAAGCAATTCAATTCCTTGTCTATCTTACAATGAATAAAATTATGGGTACTACCCGAATCAATCAACAGTATTACCTTTTTCTTCTTGATATGTCCTTCTATCTTGAGAGTTTGAGTGGTAATTACTACCAATGCATTACAAGATATGATCAGATTAATTTCTTCTTTCTCTAGGGTTGGTTCCTGGTGTATATCCTCTTCTTTTTACGTTTCTTGTTCCTTTCTTTATCCTCTTCACAATCTATGTAAAATAATTTCTTCTCGGCACATTTATGACCTTTAGTGTATTTGCTATCACAACTGTAACAAATCCCTTTTTGTCTTTTTTCTTCCAATTTTTGTGGTGTCAACCTTGTAGGTTGTGGAAGGCTAGGGGAAGCAACACTTCCATCTTTATAGTTGTGATTGGTAGGCTTCCTTGTTGCCATAATTTTTCTTTCAATTTTTCTTTCCAACCTGAATGACTTCTCCAATGAATCAAGTTTCCAAAGGCAAACCTCATGTTGAATGTTATCCTTTAAATTCCCTATGAACACATCAATTCTATGCTCCTCTGGAATATCTTTTACCCTTATATTCAATTTTTGTAATTCCTCAATGTGCTCCATCATTGAACCCTTTTGTTTGAGATTTATCAATTGGCTAAAGAAGGTGTTTTTTTGTATCCTCATAATGTGCTATCATTTCCTCCATAAAAATTTACTAAGTGAAAATTTGTTTACGAAAGAAAAGCCATCGATACCATACAAATTGATTGGGTTCTAAATATAAAGTTGCAACACGTACATTTTGTGTGTTTTGCACATTGTGGAGATCGAAATATTGCTCCATCTGTAGTATCCATGTTACGGGATCCTTGCCATCAAACTTCCTCATATCAATCTTTGGAACATGGTGGGTCTTCAATCCAACATTAGATTCTATGGAATCATGATTAACGTTTCTTTTGTTCTCATCATGAGTTTCCTCTACTACCTTTTCGCCATTAGGAAGAATTTCTTGAAGCAACTTTGTCAAACCTCCTTTCAAACCTTCCATGTCTTTCTTCAAATATTCAATGTTTACTTCTAAACCATCTATATTAGATTCCACGCCATCAATCTTAACTTCCACACCATTCATCTTAGCTTCCACGCCATTCATCTTAGCTTCCATGTATTTCTTTAAACCATACATATTAGCTTCTGGCTAAAGAAGGTGTTGCTTTTTGTATCCTCATAATATGCTATCATTTCCTCCATAAAAATTGACTAAGTGACAATTTGTTTACGAGAGAAAAGCCATCGATACCATACAAACTGATTGAGTTCTAAATATAAAGTTGCAATGCGTACATTTTGTGTTTTTTGCACATTGTGGAGATCGAAATATTTCTTCGTCTGTAGTATCCATGTTACGTGATCCTTGCCATCAAACTTCCTCATATCGATCTTTGGAACATGGTGGGTCTTCAATCCAACATTAGATTCTATGGAATCATGATTAATGTTTCTTTTGTTCTCATCATGAGTTTCCTCTACTACTTTTTCGCCATTAGAAAGAATTTCTTGAAGCAACTTTATCAAACCTTCCATGTCTTTCTTCAAATATTCAATGTTTACTTCTAAACCATCCATCTTAGATTCCACGCCATCAATCTTAGCTTCCACACCATTCATCTTAGCTTCCACGTCGTTCATCTTAGCTTCCACATACTTCTTTAAGCCATCCATCTTAGCTTCTGTTACTTTTTGTGAGAGTGAAATTAGTTGCACTTGGTCTCATAATTTTGATATATCAGGGTGCATTTCTTCCTCTTCTTCATGAGTCATGGTGAATATTTTAGGTTGCTTACTAGGTTTTTCCATTTTCTTTCTTTGGGCATCAATTAATGATAATTACGCTTCATTATGCCCTTTGAATTACTTCAAACTAATTTTTCAAACCAAACTTATGCAAAATTTTAAAAACACTACACACCTTTCTTTGCTTTGTAGGAGCTCGATATTGAATCTGTTGTATCTCTGTAATTTCGGATCTCCAAGGTCTGAAATTTCGTGGATGAGTCCTCTTTCCAACCGCACACGTCTGATCAATATTGGAATCTCCAAGAAAGATTTATTCCAAATATCCCACGATGGCTTGATTATAGACTCGTTTAGTATAGAGATCTTGTATGAAGTGCCACGTGTCACTATTTCAACCTTCAAACTTGGAAACGATACATAGAACACTACACTCCATCCTCTTTCTGTAATTTTTTATGAAATTTCAATCTGATGCTCAGAGAGAAAGTTATGACGATTTTCCCCAGGTCACATGTTTGAGATATAATTTGGGAGCCTATAAAAATTCTAACTTCCTTGGATCGTATCTCCGAAAATATAGCGAGACAAGATCTGAAATTAGAACATGAGGTTCACCACGATTTCAGCTCAAATGTGTTTTAATTTTAGCTTCTGAAACTTCGTAGAAAAAACAATATAGCGAAAATTCCACGACAACTTGTTTGAAGTAGCGAAACCCTAGAATCCAAAACTCTGATACCAAATTTTATGCAACCAGCTCACAAAATATAAGAAAAAATAGATCAACGACTTCAAAATCAACCTCTTCTAGGGGGAAACCTCATTTACATTACAAAAATGAACAATTATTGGATGATACAAATGACAAGACCTCCTTTCTATATATAGGAGTCTAAGGGATCCCAATACAATCAAAGCCTACATAACAATAATATTGTAGGGTCACAACAATAACAATAGTGGGCTTTTGTGGGGCACAATAATAACAACATGGGGACTATATGGGAACAATAATACAATAAGGGGGTTTGACTAATAACAATAAGGGGTTACACTAATAGTGTAGGGACCTAACACAAACCAAGAATCTCAACCATAAACTACTTTGCATAGCAGAAATATAAAGCAGTAAATCACATATGCACAAATATACATGCTTTTTAACAAAATTGCACAATATTGTACAATCACCAATATTCATTATATTAAAACAAATATGAATAATACAACAATCTATAGTATACAAGATACAATGAAAAAATTCGTTGCAGCTTTTATGTTGTATCTTGTCTTGTAGTCCTTCACTTCCGCACTGCTCACTAGTAGTGCCTTAGTCCATCAAGGCCACTACACATCGAGACTCCAGGAGGGATGCCCTCTAACACTGTTGCACGTCACTTCTGTAGCATGTAAACAGGCTGATCCAATCTTCTATTTGGGTAGGCCTAATTCCCGAGCTCCAGTTGCCAGGCTAGCAGTCACCTTTTTCCATCAAAGTGTTGCACTTCGGCACCAACCTTCAGCTCCTCTTCATCACTTAAAGATAGCTCGTCTAGGGCTACTTTAGGTCGCCAACACACCACCCTCCACCATATCAATAGAACCCAATTCTTCACTATCGGTTCTGCTCCTAGGATTGACTCTTCACCTCCTCAGAAAGTCCTCCACACAACACCAACAAGCTACACAATCAAACTGATCCAAATTGGTTTATGCATGACCCAACACTCCTCCAAAACATTGTTGTAAATATGTTTGCACTTCGATGTTTTTGATAGTCTTGGTTAGGGCACTTGCTGCAGCCCTAAATCCACCTAATAGTCAGAAAACAATCCCTTTAAAGGATGTGTCACACCTTATTAGAGCTCCTCCCTTTCTACATTGTTTCCTTAGGGCATATGTCAACCCTTGAATGCCCTTACGCAAGCCCAACTGTAGTATTATAGCCTGCGGCCTAGCACAACAACCCATCTGTAGCAATTGGCCTCAAAATAGTGCCCAAATAATCCTCCAAAAAACATTGTTTTTCCCTTCAAGGGCTCGACCTAGCAGCCAGCCACCTCGACACTTGAGACAACAACCTCAGACCCTATTTCGACCGTAAAACAGACCTCCTATACTCATTGTCTTGTCTCCTCCTGTGCTGCAGCTAGGGATAGATTTCTTCCTCTCCAATGAATCCTTTTTCTAGAGGCAACACTATGCAAGATGGATGCCTTAATGACTCCAATTCACCCTTTATTTATACACCAATAAAGGGGCTCCATGAATTCGTGAAAATACACATCTATTGGACAATTTTACTTCGAGCCTACATGACTTGAATACCAATAATTATTTGTCAACTTCAAAAATTCATTTCGCCACTTTTACAACTCGGAATTCGATGATTCTTGAAGCATTGGATTCTTCTTTCCACCCTCTATCATCTCATGCCATCACATTTAGAAATGTGCTTCTAGAATTTCCCCAAACATGATTGGGTGCAAAACCCCATCCTTGGGCTCCAATTCCACAAGTGACCCTTGTGGTACTTTTCCATCCAAACCCTAAACCCTAGGGCTTGGAGTACCTACCAAGCTACACAAATCAACATGATTGTTAAAGAAAAATATCCAAATGGAACAACCGGATATCATTTTTTTACAAGATTCAAAGTGTTCAACAGAGAAAATAAAGGAGTTAAGTAGGACTTTAGGGAGAAGGTATGACATAGTGGAGGTGGAAGCACAGGGCTTGGCAAGGGGATTGGTCATTTGATAGAACCCCCAATCCTTGATCTTATTGGATGTTGAAGCCAATAGATCATACTTATCAGTAGAAATGCAGGTTATAGGAGCCCCAAGAACAATGGTGTTTACAAATGTTTATGGGCCTCAAAGAATTGAGGAGAAGATTAAACTTCTACAAGATCTGAGAAAGATAAAGATCAGGAAAGGGAATCTCCCTTGGATTATGGGGGGATATTTCAATATGATAACCTCTCTATCGAAGAAGAAATTTGGACAAATAAGAGTAGATAGAGATGTTGAAGCATTCAAGGACTTCATTGAGGAATCCAACCTCATTGATATGGAAACAACGAATGGATGCTACACCTAGAGTAATAAGCGGGGTGGACAACATCAAGTGGCATCCTGAATGGAGATATTTTTAATCTTAGAATATTTACTAATGAGAGGGGTAGATGCTTCATAAATATCCTTCCCAATGGGGGGTTGTTGAGCATAGCCCAACTTGGCCTAGATTTTGGCAACAAACTTCGTGTTTTGTTGGGCAGAGCGCACAGTGGAGTGTACAGCGAAGTGCGAAGTGGACCACACACTTGAGTAGAATTAGATGTACCGTGTGGTGTAAGGGCTTTGGGGTGGATCAAAGCCCCTCATTTTTGTAAAAATCACACTATTTTTGTAAAGGGTCAATGGTTTTGGGCCATGGTTGCTTGTTTTAGGGAGTCCATGGTATTGTAATGATGTAAACCTTCGATGTAATAGTATATGTAGGGTAAATAATAAGAAGATAATCATCGAATTGATCCATATTAGTGTTATGGTTGTACTATTGTGATCTATAGTTTTGTAGCAAAGGAGAGGCTTTGCAGCTGAGTGCACAGAGGCTTGAGTCTATAACTGAGTGCACAGACAACTTGCAGTTTAGTGCACAGGCCAAGAATTGTTTGTTGTATAAAGATTCATTATATAAGAAATTGATCTTATGGACGTAGCCCCACATTGGGGTGAACCACAGTAATTTGGTGTCTTCATGTGTATATTTTCTTATTATTTGTTTTAGAGTTGTAGTTATTACAGTTGCATTTGATTTCAGCACAATGATGGTTTATGGTTTTATATGATATGCTTAAGTGATTAATGTAATGTGGCGAAGTGATTTATGAATGTTAAGAATAAAATAAAATAATAATACCACATCTCCACATCCTTCAAGGCTGCAGAAACCTGGTTCTGCATCCTCCCATAGTCACTTCGAGTGAGACTGTGATCTTCTTGTAGGTCATTGCCAAAAGGGATAGTGACTAAGGGTTTTGTTGGTGCACAATATAGAATAAACCTAGGTCAACCTAAACCAAACCAAAAAATGGTTCCATTACCAAAACTAGGATCTATTTGAAGGATATGTGGATGTGGCACCCATTGAAGAAAGAAATTCAAGACTAGATAGAACTAAAAGAGCGAGAATTTGCAGATCAAGAAAACAGAAACCCTCATCTGACAGTTGAAGCTTGGTTATAGAAGTATATTTTTATAGATCAATACAACATTTTATTCACTTCATTTCTTGTCGGGCTATACAAGTGGATATCGAGGTTGGACAAAAGAAAGAATTGTTTTAAAGGTGAAGAACCTACAGTGTGGGCTCTTGAACTGATACAATGACTCAAGAACATTGACTAGGATTTCAAGGGCTATCAATTTCTGGACTGATAATATCTTTGGAGGATTCATTACTAAGTTCGTAGTAGACTTGACTATGTCCTACAGTGAAGCAGAATGGCGAATCTTTAAGGGACTGCGAGGTAAGTATTTGAAATCTCTGAAACTTTGGATTAAGATGCTTCTGTGTGAAAAGGGAGTTTTACAGATGCAATCAAATTGCTAGTTTAATTATTTTTGGATGAAGATTGAATAAATTTGAGCAAGACATTGGAACAACGTGAAGTGGAAAGAGATATAAAGTAGATACTAGAAATAGATCTCGTGGACAATATCCGAAGACTTTCATGGACACTAATTATAGCTCTCTTTTGAGTGAATCTGAAAGTGAAGAAATCCTCCCTGATAACCCTCATGTAACTCCGCAGTATTCACCCATCTAGCCTGAGAGTTCGTCGAAGCCAGAATCTAGTAATAGGAAGGGTAATTTTGGTTATCCCCCTCCCCCTTCCTCTACCCCTCCTACTGCCCATCCCCCTCCCCTTACTCCTCCCCATCCCCCTTCCTCTACCCCTCCTACCCCCCACCCCCCCCCCTTACTCCTCCCCCTCCCCCTCCCCCTTCCCCTCAAAGAAGAAGTATGGCTGATGATATTAAGCTACCCATTTTTAAAGGAACTAGATTGGAGGATCCAAAACGGTTTTTCTTTTTATGTGAAGAAGTATGGATAGCGAAGCAGATCAATGATGAGAATATAAAGAAAACATAGCTCGTTATGACGTTCTGAGATAGAGCATTGACATGGTATATGAAGTATTCAAATAATCAGAACAAAGCATTTGTGGATATTAAAACAACACTGATAAGAGAGTTTAATAAGTCGAAGTCTGAGTCGTAGTGCATCACCAAGTTGAAAGAGATCAAACATAAACCTAATAAGTTTGTTTGGGAATTTGATCAGAGATTTAAGGTGTTATTAGATCAAGTAAGCTTCAACATAGCTCCGTAGCAACATCAATAATGGTTTATATCTACGTTGCTACTGCATATCAGATTACCATTGACGCAACAAAAGATAGGAACTCAAGCCGAAGCTCTAGAAATTGCGATGAAATTGGAAGCTTCACCTATAGGAGATACTAATGCAAGAATGCAACATATTCAGAGTCAATTGGTGAACCTAACCCTACAGTTACAAGACATCAATAAAAGAAAATAAGTTAGAGAAGAAGTATGGTGTACAAAATGCAGATCAGAGGGCCATTCTAAAGAACAATTCCCTATCTTCAGGAATTACATGGCTGGTGGAGCATCAAATCCTCTGAATGTACGATCTAGCTTATGGTGCAAAATATGTAAGACTAGAGGTGAACATCACTCAGAATACTGTTACTTATTGAAAAAAAATATGCAAACTCTAAGGAATCTATATTACAAATTTTGTAAATCAGTAGGACATGATGAGAATAATTGTCGGGCTTACAAACTAATGATGAAGCGTGGTGTTGAAACCTATAGAATGAAAGTTGAAGAGCATGGACAAGAGGAAAATGGATAGTGCAGTGGTCGAGGAGGTTACCAAGGAAGAGGTTGAGGTGGTGGAGCTGGTCGAGGATGCGGACAGATCATTTGCTATAAATACGGCTATCTAGGTCATTTTGCAAGAGATTGTCAGAATCCCACAACGAAATGTAAGTACTGCAAATTCTTTGACCATGTAATTGAAGAATGTCCTATACTTATGGTGAAGATACAAGAAAAAAGGGATCAGAAGCTGACACAGCATATTCAAATGATGAATTTTGAAATGAGGAGTGATGAACCTTGAATTAGTATTATCACTAAAAGTGGAGCTGCAATCGGTAGTAATAAATAGAATGAAAAGAAAGAACCTGAAAGTGCATGGGTCAGAAAGACTGCTGAGAAAGTTCCTATTTTCGATATTCATAAATAAAAAGAAGTATTTATGGCAGAAAAGTGAAGTTTTATGGATGTTGGAGCTTCGACCTCTAGTGCATAGCCAAAGCCCGATCAAAAGAATAATTGTGACATATCATCAACTTCAATAGAGAACCAAGCTCAGACTCATGATCGAGCTCTGACACGAGACCGGGATTTAGCAAATCGAGTAGGTATTTTAAAATCTTTTCTACAGACTTGTATGAAATTGTTAAGAGATTAAAATGTTGTAGAAGGGCTTCAGGAGTTTATAGATTCTTGTGCATCCAAAGAAACACCATGAAGTGAGATGCACACAGTCAATAATTTGTATCGATAGAAGAGAACCGGAAGAGAGATGAGGCATAGTGCGCAGATATGAGTATATGAGATGGATCAAATTATCCCTGGATCTAGGATTCGATGCTAATGCCTTGACGAAGTAGACATGGGAATTAATGGGTAAGACGAAGCTACAATGGTCACCAATTTAGTTAAGGATAGCAAATCAACAAAATATCTTCCCTCTAGGAAGACTACTAGGTGTCACAGTGGATATTGAAGGAGTTTGCACTATTGTTGATTTTGAATTAATAGACATTGTTGATGACAGTAACCCTTATCCTGAATTTCTTGGAATTGACCGGGCATTTAAAAATTTGACCATAATTAATCTGAAGAAGAGACAAATGATATTTGAAGGAAACAATATGAGAGTAATTGTCCCCTTGGATCCATCAGAAGGAGTAAGATATACAGAACCAGTCAAAGAAGAATATTGTGTAGC
The DNA here is from genome assembly GCA_031772625.1 of Pinus tabuliformis. NCBI lineage: Eukaryota > Viridiplantae > Streptophyta > Pinopsida > Pinales > Pinaceae > Pinus > Pinus tabuliformis. The sequence goes on from CM062816.1 coordinate 1,180,674,168, forward strand.
TGACATAGACAACATATATCAAATGATAGCAAAGGAATAGGATTGTGTTAACCCTACTACAAAGGGAAAGTTGAGTTGGGAGCGTGATAGTTCTTGTACCTCAGACTCAGAAGAAGAATTGGAAATTTGGCAGAATAGGTCATGAAGTATCTACAAGGCATTGTGCAAGAATTACTAAATCAATTCGTTGTATGATATCTGAGGTATGTAACCTTCCTTTTTATGATGGATTAGGTGATGTAAATACTTTTCTTAATGATTATGAAGAATAATTTCCAGAAAATAAAAGGTTGTTAGCCTTGGATAAAGCCTTGAAAGCTACCCTTGCTAAATGGTGGAATGCACACAAGAAGAATATAGGAGGCTAGCAGGAATGTCGAAGACTAATGTGGATAAGGTTTGGACAAATAGATATAGAAATAAGATAAAATATGATGGCGAAACTAGTCCTAGGAAGCATATCCAACTATGCACTACAACATGGAAGGAAATTCCACATCAAGAATGGGTACATGGATTCATTCATACATTAGAGACAATCCCTAAGAACTCGTACGTAGAAACAGAGCTTCGACATGGTACCGTGAATTGGGCTGACATGGTTGATGGTTTCATATTAATATTAAACTTTGAGGATGATTGCCCATACATCGATTTGGCGCTTCAGACGATCAAGAAGAGGACCTTTGATAATGTAACCCCACTGACATGGAAACACCCTGATTGGGTTGCGCAAATAGAAAATGCACTGGAATTCTATAACCTTACTGCAAATGAAGAAGAAGATCCTCGCAACATTGACATAACAGAGTCAAAAGGATACCACGAAGTAAGTAGGACTGAGTCAGAGATACTAGATATAACTAAGCCACTTAAGACCAAGAAGGTGAACTTAGGATCATAAAAGGATCCCAAGTTTGCAACAATAGGAGACTACTGGAATGAAGAGACAGTCAACAAAGTTACAGAGTTACTTCATGAATATCAAGAACTGTTCCGCGCCAAGTTGTCAGAGATGAATGATATAATAGGAGATATAGGAGTCATGAATATTCCCCTTAAGCCTGATGCAAATCCATTCAAACAAAGACCTTACAGGTTGAACCCAAAGGATAAGGAGAAAGTGAAAGTAGAGCTTGATAAGATGATAGCAGTAGGAATTATTGAACCAGTAGAAAAATCAGAATGAGTGAGTCCGATGGTGGTGCAAGAGAAGAAGACTCAAGGAGAAATTAGGATATGTGTTGATCTCAGAAAGTTGAATGATGCATGTTTACATGATCCCTTCCCTACCCATTTTACAGATGAAATGCTAGACAATGTAGGAGGTTATGAAGCTTACTCATTTACAGATGGATTTTCAGGTTATCATGATATTAGGATTGCACCTGAAGATCGGCATAAGACCACATTTGCTACAAAATGGGGCTCATATCAATACACAGTAATGACTTTTGGATTGAAAAATTCCCCTGGTATATTTTCTAGGGTAGTGGTTGCAACTTTTAAGGAATACATCCATAATTTTTTAGAGGTATATTTTGAGGATTGGACAATATTTGGATTATTGAGCAAACATGTTGGAAGTTTAAGACTTATACTCAACACATGTAGACAATATCATATCTCTTTGAACCTAATTAAGTGTATCTTTTGGCATATTGTTGGGATATATTGTTTATAAGCAAGGACTAATGGTGGACCCTACTAAGATTGCTATCATTGTGAACTTGCCTCCACCTAATACAGTAAGACAACTTCGCACTACGTTGGGACATACTGGGTATTACAAGAAATTCATCAAGGGGTATGCTCAGATCACTGCGCTTATGGAGCAATTGTGGAAGAAGGATGTAAATTTCACTCGAATGAAGAATGTTAGAAGAGCCTCAAGATATTGAAAGAAAAAATGGTAGTTGCACCTATACTAGTGTTCCCTGATTGGAATAAGGAATTCCATGTCCATGTGGATGCTTCTTGTATAGCATTGGGAGTGGCACTGGAAAAATTTGGTTCAGGAGAGATTGATCATCCTATAGCCTTTGCAAGTAGAAAGTTAGCTAAAGGAGAAAATAATTACACCACTACAGAAAGGAAAGGACTGGCCATGGTATATGCTTTGCGGAAGTTTAGACACTATTTTTTGGGGGTCACACTTTAAGATGTTTACAAACCAATTTGCACTAAAGTACTTGGTTAATAAGCTAGTCTTAGGAGGGAATATTTGCAGATGGTTATTGTTATTCCAAGAATATGACTTTGAGATCATTGTTAAACTAGGAAGATCGAACGTAAGACCTGACCATCTATCAATATTGGAAACAGGGGAATAACCAACCAGCATAGAGGATAATCACCTTGGTGCACAATTATTTGCAATCAGAGTTGCAGATGACCATTTCATAGATATCATTCATTTTTTTACCATAGAAATGGCTCCTTCATAGTATACTGCACAACAAAAGAAAGAATTGTTGGTTAAGGAAGAAAAATTTTCATTAATAGCAGGACAATTATATAAGATGGGACCAGATGAGATATTGCGCATATATGTTCCTGAACATGAAAGACAAATGATTCTAGCAAAGGCTCATGGAGGCATAGCTGGTGGACACTAGGAAGGAAAAGATATCGTGCATAGGATTTTGAGAGTAGGATTATGGTTGCCTACACTACATAAATATGTGAAGGAGTTCTACCGAGCATGTGATGTGTGTCAAAGAATAGGGAAGCCTTCTAGAAGAGATGATATGCCATTGGTACCAAAACTTACATTACAGGCCTTTGATAAGTGGGCCATTGATTTTGTTGGACCCATCAACCCACTTGGAAAAAGGACTGGTGAGAGGCACAGAATTACAGTGACTGACTACTTGAAAAGATGGGCCAAAGCACAACCAGTAAGGAACTGTTGCGCAAAGACTGCTGCAAAGTTTATTTTTGAGTATATATTGTCTATATTTGGATGTCCAAATACTTTGATGAGTGACCAAGGTTCACACTTTCTAAATAAGACTATTGAAGCATTGAATGAGGAATTCCAAGTTTATCATCAAAAGAGTACCCCTTATCATCCTCAAGCCAATGGAATAATAGAAGCATTTAATAAGATTTTGGAGAATGCACTTACTAAGGTATGCAATGGGAATAGAGATGACTGGAACCTTAGAATTCCAGCAGTTTTATGGGCTTATAGGACCACATGTAAAAAGTTGATAGGTCATACACCATTCAGATTAGTTTATGGGTAAGAAGTTGTGATGCCCATGGAGTACATCATGCCTAGCTTAAGGATTGTAGCTTTTATAGATATGGAAGACTCTGATATAATGAAGGAAAGAATGGTGTAGTTGCTTGCTTTGGAGGAAGACATATTTATAGAAGGATTCCATCAACAGGTACAAAAAACAAGGAAAAAAGCCTGGCATGACAGACATATTAAGTAGAAGAAGTTCCAGGTATGAGACCTTGTTCTCCTCTATGATAGTAAGTTTGTAAAATTTCTAGGAAAATTTAATATGCATTGGTTGGGCCCATACATTATCAAGCATATCAATGATGGAGGCACAATTCAGTTAGCAAAGTTAAATGGAGAATTGATTCAGGGAGGAGTAAATGGCAGCAGGTTAAATTTGTACAGGGACAACCTTGACCCTACAACTTCACTCTGAAGAAGAAAGGAGAAAAGTGTTAGTGCCACCTGCAGTTGAAAGTGGGAACTAGAATATAAACTACGCTCCAGAAAGCTTCAACGTAGGAAGATTACTTCACTTCAGTCTACATTATGTAGAAGTCCATAGGAGCCTCGATAAAAGAGAGGTTTATCACTACAATTGAGGATGCTTCGAAGTTTGTCAGAAAAATATGACTGTTAAAAGGGAAAGTTGTCGTTAAAAATTGCGGAAAGGTGCATTTATGAGGACAAATTGACTGAATCTAGGGATAGATATGAAATTAATGAGAACAATGTGAACACAATCTAAGCTAATGATGAGGTTAGAAATTCATTGTTATAAAAAGTCGTGTCCTTTGGTGAATTGAGAATTCGAATATTTCCATTGCGAAGAAGTTGCACAAATTGTTGCATGAATATTATGTTGACTAAATAATTTATTCATATATTTAACGAGAAAGGATTAGCTAGAGTCATGGAAGCAACAACTGAAGCAATAGTTGGTACGCCTGCAACATCATCTGAGATGCCTGCAACAGCATCATCACGCACATAGTGGATATCCCTGTGAAATAAAACGCCCAAGGAATAGAGAACGAAGAATAAATAGGACAAGAGACATGTTGAGAAGCTCGAGCAAGTGAGAGATAGTGAAGAAGAATTAGAGCAAGTGAAGATGGAAATAGATGTTGTGGCATTTCCATTGATTCTACCACCATATATTCCATCAAGAAAACCGAATGCAAAACCAATGAAAGAGTCGAAGGATGCGAAGTATGGCACCTTCACACCCCTATTACCAAATTTAGTGCCATTTGCTGGAGAAATCCTTGGGAAGATTCGGTAGCTAAAATTTGCGACTACGATTTTAATGAAAGGAAGAAATATCCACAGTTCGCACCAGAAAAATACTTGAAACAGGTGCACTACCCTGAGAGTGGTGTGACAAGGTTAGAACCACAACAATGGGTGGTTGGATTGGCGCAATCATGATTATTGAACATGTTAAATGTGCCGCACTTCGGTAGAAGTCCAGGGAGCACAACTTGTGTGAAACGACTACTCATTCTAGTGCATAAAGGATGTCTATGGATGGGGAAGAGGATCCCTATAGACCAAATGCTCATATGGATAATCAAAATATTTTTGTATTGAGGGCGGAACCTCGCAAAAGAACTTGTTGGGAAAGACCAAGACAGAGCAATAACCGAAAACATGAAGAAGAAGTCTGGACTAACAAAAGGGAAGCGAGGTTACAATATCAACTCAATTGGTGACCAGGGAGTTCACTTCGTAGCACATATACTAGCTGAGAAGATCATGAGGAAGTGGTAGGCTAATAAATTCCATGTATCAGTGGTTTCATTAGCTGTGTAGTGCGCTAATTGGGTTCAGTACAAATGCGGTGCATATCTATACCAGGAGTTTATGGATGACTGCCACGAGGTTTAGGAGAAAGGTACTGCATTTCATTATGCATGGCTAATTTTGATAATTGTGATGCTGGCATGGAGAGAGCCATAGGATTCACAGTTCCCTCCAATAGCGTCCGATGTGTGTGAATCCGTGGGGTATGCCTCGCTATGGTATACCACTAAACCGTTGCAAGCACCGGAGAAAAGGATGTTTTTTGTGTTATATCATATGGACTTACATATGTTGGTGGACCAGCACACTCACCTTTTACCGAATTTATATGAGCAATATAACTATGTCGCGAAGTTTAAGGCTTATTTCCACAAATTTTATACATAGGCTCATAGAGGCGCAAAGAAGAAATGGCATCCCCTACCATATTTAGTAGTAGAAGATGACCTCCTAGCACAGGCACAACAGTGGCTCACCGAATGGATGACTGCACTGGAGATAGAGGCATAAGATAACCAGATAGAGGGAAACACATCACAACATGGGGAAGTTAGTGGGAAAGATAAGGATGAGCATGAGTTAGAACCAAAGGAGCAACACGATGAGGGTCACCAGGATCCTCTTGAAGGTGATGAGCAGAACAAAATATCTGAAAAGATAGAGACAGACCTAACTGTCAGAGAGAAGAGGAAGGTAGGTGTCGAAACTTCCACAAGAACCAAAAATAAATAGAAGGAAAACAAGACAAAGGATATAACGCCGCGGTCCTGACTGATGGGGACTTGGATAAGATTGGGGATATAATTCAAGAGGCAACAATGGAATCATGGAATAGGTTAGAAGATTGCTACAATGCACTTCTAACAGGTGTACAGGAGTGCATCACAAAACTTAAGATACTGGCACAGAGAGTTGGCAGGTAGAGGATAATATTGGAGAAGAAAGGCCAGTAGAGCCTACAATTGCAATGTGGATAGCACCAATACATGTCATAGCCCTGTAGTTTGACTTCGTCGAGGTTCAACAACAAGCTAAAGAATGAAGGTATGTTATGAAACCAACTCGCAAAAAGATAGAAAACATATATCAACGCCTTAGAATTCATCCTCTTCGAGGGGGAAACCTCCTTTACATTACACAAATGAACAATTCTTGGATGATTCAAACGACAAAACCTCCTTTCTATATATATGATTCTAAGGGGTCACAATATAACCAAGCCGTCCTAACAATAATAATATAAAGGCACAAAAATAACAATAGAGGGATTCTATGGGGCACAATAATAACAATATGGGGACAATAGGGGCACAACAATAACAATAAGGGATACAATGACAATAGTAATGGGGGAATCACTAGTATTATAGGGACCTAACATGACCCTCTCCTTCAAAAAAGTGTTGTCCTCAACGCTTGAGTAGTTCTGGATGCTTTTATGTAAAATTCTCATCCTCTCATGTGGAATCTTCAACGAGTAAGTTCTTCCACTTGATGAGATACTCTGAAATTGATCGATTTCAGAGCTGTCGAGTTGTTGTTTCTTTGACTACTTCAAGTTCCAATATGATTTTTCCTTCCTCATCAAGTTCTGACAATATTGTTTGAACTGGAAGCTTGTCACCTATAACCTTCTTTAAGCATGAAACATGGAAAACTGGGTGCACTTGGGAAGCTACAAGAAGCTCCAATTTGTATGCCATAGTACCTATCTTTTGTAACACCTTGTATGGACCATAATACTTTGGTGATAATTTATTATCCTTCTTAGCTTTCTTGAGGGACATTTGTTTATATGGTTGTAGCTGTAGGAATACCCAATCACCTACATCAAAACTTCTTTCGCTGTGATATTGATCTGCCTGTTGTTTCATTCTATTCTATGCCAAGGTAAGGTTATCCTTTAAGAGTTGGAGAACTTGTTGTTGATGCTCGATATGATCTTCCACTACATGAACCTTATAATTTTCTCTTAAATATGATGTGATGGATGGTGGATGATATCCATAAAGTGCCATAAATGGAGTCATTTTTTTTGCAGTATGGAAGGAAGTGTTATACCACCATTTAGCCAGAGGCAACCATTTGACCCATTGTGTTTATTTATCAGAGACAAAGCAACGAAGATATCCTTCCAAACATTTGTTTAATATCTCCTTTTTCCCATCATATTGAGGATGATAAGATGAGATATGAGCTAACTGAGTACCAAGACAATAAAATAATTCTGTCCAAAAATTTCCAATGAAAATGGGATCTTTGTCACTTACAATAACCTTTGGGTTTCCATGTAGCTTTTGAATTTTTTCCATAAATGAAGTAGAAAATGTACTCACTTCAAATGGATGAGATAATGCACACAAGTGTGCATACTTGGTAATTCTGTCAACTACCACCATGTTAACACTCTTTCCTTCGGACTTGGGTAAAATTGTGATAAAATCCATTGAAGCCTCCTCCCAATGTTGGCTTGTAATGGATAAAGGTTGTAATAGTCCTGGGGTCTTAATTGTTTCAACTTCATTTTGTTGGCAAACCAAACATTCCGCCACAAACTTTTGAATGTCCGATTTAAGGCCATCCCAAAAGAAATCCTTCTTAACCCTGTGGTAGGTTTTTAGAAATCCTGAGTGCCCTCCTAAGGGAGAGGTGTGCAATTCCCTAAGAATATTTTGTTTGAGTTGGGAATTCTTACATAGATATAACCGATCCTTGTACCATAACGAATCTCTTTTCCAGCTAAATGTATCAGATGTACTGGGATCTTGTTGTATATTTTGAATGAGTGCCCACACTTCCTCGTCATTCTTCCATTCATCCCTTTCTTTGTTTATCCAATCTGGTTGGATAATAGAAATGGCGCAAAGAAATGCTTCCACATCCTCATCCTTTCTTGAGAGTGCATCTACCACAAAATTTTGCTTCCCTTTTTTGTAGATGATTTCAAAGTCATAACCCAACATCTTTGTGACCCATTTTTGCTACTCTTCTGAAGATAATCTTTGTTCTAAAAAGTATTTAAGACTATCATGATTTGTTTTTACCATGAAGTGTCTTCCCCTTAGGTAGGGTCGCCATTTCTTAAGTGCATGTAGTATTGCCAACATTTCCTTCTCATAAATAGCTTTGTGTAAATACTTTCCTTTGATTGGACAACTTTCGAAAGCAATGGGTCTTTCTTCTTGCATTAAAACAACACCAATTCCATTTCCTAAGGCATCACATTCCACAATAAAGGTTTTTGTGAAGTCCGGTGTAGCTAAGACTGGTGTTTGGCACATTGCCTCTTTAAGATGTTCAAAGGCCTTTGTTGCTTCTTGAGTCCATGAAAATGCATCTTTCCTCAATAATGTTGTTAGAGGTGCTGCTATTCTCCCATAATTCTTAACAAACTTGTGATAATACCCTGTCCTCGTAGATGATTTATTGATGTGGGGATTTTCCATTCCTTAATGGTTTTAATTTTGTTAGGGTCTACCTTAACACCTTCATGAGATACAATATGACCCAAATATTCCACCTTTTGTACTCCAAAGAAACATTTTTTGAGATTTTTGCATATAGTTGTTTCTCCTCCAATAGTTTGAGCACCATGTCAACATGTTGGATGTGATCCTTCCAAGACTTGCTGTAGATTAGTATATCATCAAAAAATACTAACACAAATTTTCTAAGGAAGGGTTTGAAAATGGAATTCATCAAACCTTGAAATGTAGAAGGTGAATTAGTAAGGCCAAAAGGCATGACCAAAAATTCATAATGACCCTCATGAGTTCTAAATGTTGTTTTTGGAATGTCTCCAGTATTCATTTTGATTTGATGATATCCTGAATGAAGATCCAACTTGGTGAAGTAAATTGATCCATGCAATTCATCCAATAATTCATCAATGACAAGAATGGGAAATTCATCTTTAATAGTGAGCTTGTTGATCTCCCTATAATTTGGACACATGCACCATGATCCATCCTTCTTGTGAACCAATACCACTGGAGCAAAGAAAGAACTTTGACTAGGTTGAATTAGACCAGCCTCTATCATTTCTGCAACCATACGTTCAATTTCATTCTTTTGAACATAGGGATATCTGTAAGGCCTGATGTTTGGAGGAACACTTCCTGGAATCAAATTAATAGCATGATCATGATCACGAATAGGTGGGAGGCCTTTGGGAATCTCAAATACCTTGGAATGATTGTCCAAGACTTTTTGGAGATCTGGAGAAATGGATGATTTCAATGTGGGAACCTCTAGTGAACATAATTGTGCAATTATGCCTCATTGTTCTTTCTTTAGAAGCTTTGTCATTCCATTAGAGCTAATTATCTTTCTCGGTTTCCCTGCGATACCCCTTAATTCAACTTCCTTTCCTTCTGAAGAGAATTTCATGAAAAGTTCTTGAAAATTAAAAGCTATTGTACCCAAGGATTGTAGCCATTAGAGTCCTAGCACAACATCAGCACCACCCATTGGAATGGAAAGCATTGGGCTATTCAATACATATTCTCCCATGGATAGCTTGATATTACAGCACTTTCTTGAGCAATTTATGGTTCCTCCACTTGCAACCATCACTTGACACTCTGGTGTTGGATATAGGAAGCAATTCAATTCCTTGGCTATCTTACAATGAATAAAATTATGGGTACTTCCCGAATCAATCAACACTATTACCTTTTTCTTCTTGATATGCCCTTCTATCTTGATAGTTTGAGGAGCGGTAATTCCAACCAATGCATTACAAGATATGGTCGGATTCATTTCTTCTTTTTATAGGGTTTGTTCCTGGTGTATATCCTCTTCCTTTGACGTTTCTTGTTCCTTTTCTTTCTCCTCTTCACAATCTATGTAAAATAATTTCTTCTCGGCACACTTATGACCTTTAGTGTATTTTCTATCACAATTGTAACAAAGCCCTTTTTCTCTTTTTTCTTCCAATTTTTGTGGTGTCAACCTTGTAGGTTGTGGATGGTTAGGGGCAGCAACACTTCCATCTTTATGATTTTGAGTGGTAGGCTTCCTTGTTGCCATAATTTTACTTTCCATTTTTCTTGCCAATCTGAATGCCTTCTCCAATGAATCTAGTTCCCAAAGGCGAACCTCATGTTGGATGTTATATTTTAAAGTCTCTATGAACACATCAATCCTATGCTCCTATGGAATATCTTTTACCCTTATATTCAATTTTTCAAAGTCCTCAATGTGCTCCACCATTGAACCCTTTTGTTTGAGATTTATCAATTGGATAAAAAAGTGTTACTTTTTGTATCCTCATAATGTGCTATCATTTCATCCGTAAAAATAGCCCAAGTGACAATTTGTTTACGAGAGCAAAGCCATTGATACCATACAAACTGATTCGGTTCCAAATATAAAGTTGCAATGCGTACCTTTTGTGTGTTTTGCACATTATGGAGATCAAAAAATTGCTCCATCTGTAGTATCCATGTTTTGGGATCCTTGCCATCAAACTTGCTCATATCGATCTTTGGAACATTTTGGTTCTTCGATCCAATGTTAGAGTCTACGAAATCATGATTAACATTTTTTTTTTCTCATCGTGAGTTTCCTTTCACCATTAGTAATCATTTATTGTAGAAACTTTGTCAAATCTGTCTTCAAATCTTCCATGTCTTTCTTTAAATCATCCATCTTAGCTTCCACTCCGTCCATCTTAGCTTCCACGCCATCCATCTTAGCTTCCATGTCATTCATCTTAGCTTCTACGCCTTTATTTAAACCATCCATCTTAGATTCTGTTAGCACTTGAAATTTCACCTCAGGCTGAAAAGGCAAATCTCAAAGCTACATCAAACCATTCAGCCTCGTAGCTAGCCCTACGGGGTAGGAGAAGGCTCTCTCCGGTCAATCTCGTTAAATTTTCAATGGGAAGAGATGACCAATCAAGGTAACACAGATATTAGGCTAGTAAACTGATTTGAAGGTTGATTTGGGGGTTTTTGGGGTTTTTGGTGGCAAATTGAGGATCTGCAATTTAGGGTGCGGGGATTGGACACAGTTTCTGCAGGGGGGTCTTTGGGGCAAGGTAGGAGCTTGTGTAGATGTCTTTAGCTGAAGTGGATGATCTGGAAGAAAGATGAGAAATCTAAAGAGAGAAAACAATGGATTTGAATTCTCTTTAGACAGTAGAAAACATAGAAATTAAACAAATTTGAAAGCAGAGCATGCAAGCATGAGTTCTAACTTTATCACTTCATTTGTTTAATATGCAGCAGTATAGAAAGGAAATGAATCACATAACAAAGCTTACAATAACATGAAGAGACACACCATCAACACAATGAGTCCACAAGAATCCCAATGATGACTGCAAAACCCTGGTCTTCCTTAGCCAAAAATTGCAGAGATACAAGCAAAATATACAATGATAGTTCCTCCCTCAAGAGTCCAACCATGAAAATGAGCATGAAAGTACATAATATAGATGATCTAACCTCTTCCCCACCTCTAGGGGTCGAGCTCACTATCCTAGGAGCTGTTTGAACAACTCCTAAACTAAGCACTACAAAATAGGCAGTCAAAACAACTTGCCTCTAAAAACTTGGAAACCAGTTCATATAGTCAAATTTACCCTTTTACATGAGAGAAACTTCTAGAAGAGTAAAACAAGAGAAAAAGTACCCAAAAAGTGCCACAAGTACAGTCAAAAGAATCATCATCGACCTCAACAAGTCAAACTGGTGTTAATCTGCAAATTCTGGGCTGAACTGGTCAAATCTGGCCAAATCTGCTCAACGGGTCGCGCACATGCTGCTCAACAGGTCGCGCACTTTGGAGCCCTGTTTGGAGGCCTTCCCGATGTCAGAATGAGGTGCAATATAGCTCGTTGGAAAGGTCTCTGAGTCTACTTTCCAACCCAACCAGAATGTTTGGATTTGGAGGTCATTTGCATAGTCAAAAGTCAATTCTCCCAATACTACTTCTGCAGCTCAAAAAAGGGGCAGAAAGTCAAAATTTGGCTGTATTTTGACCTTTTGGAGGCCCAAAACTCCATGAAAACTCAAGGTAATGCATGGGAATATGTAACTTTTCATGAAAAATCCAAAAATGCTGAGTTTTTGCAAAACGGAGCTACGATGACAAAGGGTCTCACCGGGGGTGAGACCCGTTGAGAAGCAAAAACCTATAAATTGCCCAAAAATGCCAAAAATGAGCCAAAACTTCCAAAAAATTTTGTGCTTGGTGCTGTGGAGAGGCTAGTGAGTGTCACGATGAGTGAGAGAAGCCTTGGCCAAGATGCGGAGGGGGTTGGTCTTCTTCTTCTTCTTAAGAGCCTCGGTCAACCTCCTTTGAAAAACTTTCATTTTTGCCTTGCAAACACGCATCCTCGCCCAATAACCTATGATGACCGCCCTTTCCAGCCTTATTAGGCCTCCTCTGTACCTCAACCTCTGTAGATGATGAATGGTCATCACTTTGCTCATAAGTTATGGTTTCTAACACGGTTTTGGAGCAAGGTGGGCAAACTGAAGGAGTAAATGAACTGTTGCCTCTGCCTGCAAAAGTACTGAACTCTATGCTGTTTCAAGGGGAAAAACATGATGGGAATGTTAGGGGAGGGAATTTCTGAACAAGGAATGGAAATATATGATAATAACAGGGAATTTTCAAGGGAAACTTTACACATTGTCATGCATATAGGAACAGTTTTAACATTGGGAAATCATTTGCAAAGAACATGTCATATGGGACAAAACATGTATAATAATGAACATGTAAGGGGGATTACAGATATCAATAGGGGCATAGGGATACCATACACCAAATTCACTTAGGAGTTCATGTGTGTTATAAGGCAGATTCTGCTCTTTTTGTTCTTTAAGGGTTACATGCACATTAAGGAGTACATACTCATCATTTGCACATAAAGAGAAAGTGTTCATGCATAAGGAGATGTCAAAGATATATAGGGGTTTGCACATGCTTTTAGATATACAGCATATTAAATTTACATGACTCCCTTCTGTCTTTACAATGTATCTTTTCTTTCTTGTTTTAGTTGCTGCATGTGTATGGTAGAGGGAATTAGGGTTTGAGTGCTTGTGAGAGGGGTAGGGTTTATAACTTAGGGATGGGGGTAGGGCAACATTTTATGTGCAAATGAAATAGGACAGAGATGCAAACATGATTATTAATGAAAGAGGGGAAAAAGGAAGGGATCAATGGGACAATAAACACTTGAAACAGTCAGAAAACCCTAGCACTTTACAAACATCAGCAACAGCCATATTAATCCATTCACTTGCAAATTTAAATGATAAAACCATGACACACATCATTATTTTCACCATCCATATCAACATTCATGAATAGAGTGCCTACCTCGATCAATTTAGCAAGTTTGAAGAGGAAGGAGGAAATTTATTTGCAGTTTTGGAAGCTGGCAGACGAACGGGTCGCGCACACCCCTGGACGGGTCGCGCACAGCTCGACGGGTCGCGCCCGTTGTGTTTTTGCACTGCCGGAAGCTGCTGGACGGGTCGCGCACCGCCCAACAGGTCGCGCACGAGCCTGGACGGGTCGCGCACCTGGAAACTGCCCGAAACACTTGTATCTTCGCCTTCTTCGACTTGCACTCTCTCACAATCACTCTTAGAAGCTCAAAATGCACAATGAAAGTTAAAGGAGGGAGAATTACCTTTTATAATCTCACTTTTGAAAAAATTTCATCCAAAACCCACTTTATAAAGTCTATTTTGTCACTTTTTAAAAACACTGATTTTCTTGGTTTCCTTTATTCTGAAGTTGACTTTTTGAGTGCTTTCACCTGATTCTTTTTGCAGGGAGATCATCTGAAGGACTGTGGCAAGGGGACCAGGGTTGTTGCTGCCTTTCTGAAGATTTCTTGGACACTTTTTACAAAAATTATCATGACCTTGGCTTTAAAAACAGGGTTTTTAAATCCAAGGTTAAAAATGAGCTATACATGATGAAAATCTGAAAGGAACATGTTTACCATCTTCCCTTTGGCTTGCTGGTCACTCAAGGACTCTCAGAAACATGACCTTGCTAACCTTGCTAAGACAACTGACCAAAACCCTAGACCTAAAATTTTGACATTAAGACCAAACAAGATCATTTTGACAAACTCAATGACCTGATATGACCTGATCCAGCTAAGCCAAAAGGGATATGAACAGACCAGCTCCTCCATCAGGGTTATGGCATGCCTAACGGGATGCAAATTTTGACACTGATGAGACACCTACCAATGCAAATGCAAAGAGCTTTGATCACTGATGGAGGGCTTTCAAGACCGACACTAACAGATTCCACGCCTTTCTTTAAACCATGCATGTTAGCTTCTATGTCTTTCTTTAAACCATCCATCTTATTTTCTGTTACTTTTTGTGCGAGTAAAATTTGTTGCACTTGGTCTCGTAAGTTTGATATATCATGTTGCATTTCTTCCTCTTCTTCATGAGTCATGCTAGAGCTTTCAGGTTGCTTACTAGGTGTTTCCATTTTCTTTCTTCGGGGCATCAATTAGTGATAATAATGCTTCACTATGCCCTTTGAATTCCTACAAACTCATTTTTTAAAACCAAGCTTATGCAAAAATTAAAAAAAAACTACACACCTTTTTTCACTTTGTAGGAGCTGGATATTGAATCTAATGTATCTTTGTAATTTTGGATCTCCCAGGTCTAAAATTTCTTCCTGCGGTAACCCTATGAGTAATCTTTCTAACCCCGCAAGTCTGATCAAGATTGGACTCTCCAATGAAGAGTTATCCCAAATCTCCCACGACAACCTGAGTATAGACTGGTTCAGTATAGCGAACTTGTACGACGTGTCGTGGGTCACTGTTTCAACCTTAGGTTCTGAAAATGATACCCAAAAAAACTACCGTCTGTCCTCTTTTTGTAACTTCTTACGAAAATGTAATCTGATGCTCAGAGCAAAAGTTATGGCGATTTTCCCAAGGTGACTTGTTTGGAATGTAATTCGGGAGTCTGCAAACACCCTAATTTCCTCAGATTAGATATCCGAAAATATAGCGAGACATGATCTGAAATTCGGAGCCGAGGTTCAGATCGATTTCTTCTCAAATGGGTTTTTTTTTAGCTTTGGAAACTTCGTAGAGAAAGAGTTATAGTGTTTTACATGAAATTATGGAGCTTGCAAAAACCCTAACTTCCTCAGATCATATCTCCAAAAATATAAAGAGACAAAATCTAAAATTCAAACCCGAGGTTCAAAGCAATTTAGTCTCAAATGGGTTTTTTTAAGCTTCTGAAACGTCGCATAAAAATTTTTATAGTGAAAATTCCACGATGACCTGTTTGGAGCAGTGAAACCCTAGAATCCAGAGCTCTGATACCAAATGTTGTGAAACTAGCTCACAAAAAGATAGAAAAGATATATCAATGCCTTAGAATTAGCCTCTTCGAGAGGGAAAACTCATTTACATTACACAAATGAACAATTCTTGGATGATTCAAATGAAAAAACCTCCTTTCTATATATAGGAGTCTAAGGGGTCACAATATAACCAAGCCGACCTAATAATAATAATATAAAGGCACACAAATAACAATAGAGGGATTCTATGGGGCACAATAATAACAATATGGGGAAAATAAGGGCACAAAAATAACAATAAGGGATACATGGCCAATAGTAATGGGGGAATTGCTAGTATTATAGGGACTTAACAAGGTATGTCAACATGATAACCATAGTAGTACCATTGCAGATATTACACAAGCTGCATCTGGAGATAATAGATGAGTTGAAGTTGTGTGAACAACACACCTCGCAGTTGAAAATTTAGGTACAAAGAGAGAGAGATTCACTGCAGCAGAATCTCAACCAAGCGATCTAGGAAGGGGATCAAGAAGTTCAGTAGCAACAGAAGCTCAAGGAATTCATCGAAGAAACATGCTGATAGATTCTGAACATTGAGGTCCGAGAAGAAGAACCAGTGGAGGAAAAGGTTGTGAACCTCGGCCTTATAGTAAAAAGATATAAGGATAAAATTATAGAAGTGCAATTCTCATATGAGATGAAGATCACCGAGATGCAAGTGAAGCTACAACCAACCACACCACAAGAAGTGCGGGAGCAGAGGGAGACCGACCTGAAGGTTGTAATGGTCGGCCAGTAGTGGAAAATTGTGGGAAGCTACTGGATGAGAGCTTACAGATTTGGACTTCACTGCAAGAAGATCCAAATGTGCAGAAACTATAAGAAGACATTAAGAAAAAACAGTAGCAGCTGGAAGAGATTCGGGCAACTGTGAAGACCTTACCAATCTCGCAGAAGCTCGCCAAGATCAATGAGGGAAATTCCCTCCAGAAGAAGATAGAGGAGCTGAGGAAGGAAGAGCAAGTTTTGACAGAGAGAACTCAGCCATGGCAGGATGAGGCTCTCCAACTATCCCAAACAGTAGATGAGAAGCTTCAAGAGATTTGACAGAGGGAGACAACAATGATGCAGAAAGCTACAGAACGTGTGACATAGGCACTGCTGGAGGAAGTGCGCAGCGAAGAGAAGCATGTCACAAACATTTTGGAGTAGTTCAATAGTGCCTAAAATAGTATTGCAACAAATATCAGAGGAAAATTATCTAAGTGACTTGGAATGAGTCACATGTGAGTGTTAGGGGCCTGTTGGGCACAACCCAACTTGGTCTAGATTTTGGAAAAAAAATTGTGTTTTGTGGGGCAGAGTGTACAGTGGAGCGTATAGTGAAGTGTGAAGTGGATCTCACAGTAGAGAATAATTATATGTATCGCGCAATGTAAGGGCTTTGGGGTGGGTCGAAGCCCCTCCTTTTTGTAAAAAAAACACTATTTTGTAAAGGGTCATTGATTTTGGGCCATAGTTTTTTGTTTTAGGGAGTCCATGGTATTGCAATGATGTAACCCTTCGATGTTATGGTTGTATTATTCTACGAGAGAATCATCGAATTGATCTAGATCAGTGTTATGGTTGTATTATTGTGATCTGTAGTTTGTAGCAAAGGAGAGGGTCTGCAGTTGAGTGCGCAGAGGCCCGAGTCTACAGCTTAGTGCGCAGACAGCCTGTAGCTTAGTGTGTAGGCCAATAAATATTTTTTGTACAAATATTCATTATATAAGAAAAAAATCTTGTGGACGTAACCACACATTGGGGTGAACCACGGTAATTTGGTGTATTCATGTGTATTTTTTCTTATTATTTGTTTTAGAATTGCAGTTATTATAGTTGCATTTGATTTCAGCACAATTTGATTGATTTATGAATGTTGAGAATAAAATAACATAATAATACCACATCTCCACATCCCTTAAGGCTGTAGAAACCTGGTTCTACATCCTCCCATTGCCACTTCGGGTGAGATCGCAATCTGCTTGTAGGTCATTGCTGAAAGGGCTAGTGATTGAGTTTTTTGTTGGTGTGTATTATACATCAAACTTGGGTTAGCCCAAACCATGCCAACAGTGGTCGAATCATTGGCCAATTCTCTTAATGCTTAATTTGGTAGGTATCCCCAAAAATAAGCCTTTTAGATTTGAAGCCTTATGGTTAGATCACCCTGCCTTCATGGAGAATATAAAAGGATGGTGGGAGGAAGGAATCCCAATCAGAGGCTCGAAAATATTCATCCTAAGGGATAGGTTATTAAGTCAAAATTAAAACAATGGAACAAGACAAAATTTGGCAACATCTTTCAAGCGAAAAAGGAATTGGAACAAAAAATGGAAGCACTGCAACAACAGTTGATTTCTGAAGGTTATTTAGAGGACAATAAAGAAGAGGAGAAGGAGTTACTAAATAAGTGGGAGGATAGATGTAAACAAGAGGAAATTCTATGGAGACAAAAATCTCGAGTGTTATGGCTCCAAGAGGGAGAAAGAAACACTAAATTCTTTCACCAATCAACAATTGCACATAGAAACTCCAATAGAATCCTACACATAAAGGATGAGAGGGGGAAAACTTTCGAGGCTCATCAAGACATTGAGAAGGTCTTGGTCCAACACTTCCAAAAGATATATGAAGATCCCCAAGTGGAGAGAGAGGTAGAAATCCAAAAGATTGTAAGCCACATCCCAAAGGTGATCACTAAAGAGCACAACAAGAATCTAAACAAGTCGGTCTCCATGGAGGAAGTGGCATTGGCAGTGAATGGAATGGCTAATGGTAAAGCCCTTGGACTGGATGGATTTACTATATATTTCTTTAAATCTTGTTGGGAAATTTTCAAATATGATATACATGAGGTGGTGGCAGACTCCCAAGAATCAGCATCAATCCTCAAAGCCTTAAATTTGACTTTTATAGCCCTCATTTCTAAGGAAGAATTGGCTAGTATCCCTGAAAAGTTTAGGCCGATAGTATTGTGCAACATTTTGTTGAAAATATTATCCGAAGTAGCAACAAATCGGACAAAAATAATTCTTCCTTATCTGATCTCGAAGGAAAAATTAGGTTTTGTGGAGGGGGGACAGATTTTGGACGATGTAATCTTGGCGCACGAAGTAGTGCGTTCATTGAATACCCAAAAAAAGGTTGGTATGCTTATGCAATTAGATTTATCTAAAGCTTACGACAAGATCAGTTGGGAATACATGGTAGCGGTGCTACAAGCATTTGGCTTCGATGAACACTGGATCAATTGGATTATGGCAATGGTATCATCACCCAACTATTCAATTTTAATAAATGGAGCCCCATCAAAACCTTTCATCCCATCTAGAGGGATTAGGCAAGGGGACCCATTGTCTCCCTTTCTGTTTATATTAATGATGGAAGGACTTGGGAGGGTGATTGGAGCAACCAATAGAGGAGGAGACATCAAAGGACTTAAGCTACATGAGGATGCTAAGGTGACCACCCATCAACAATTTGTGGATGATACCATGCTTCATGGCATACCCACGGTAAAGGAGGCATGTAATTTTAAAGAAATTATGGATACCTTCATGAAGGCATCAGGTATGGAGCTAAACCAGTCAAAGTCTATGATTTTCTTTTTTAACACTCACATTATTATCCAGCAAAACCTATTATCTATTCTATCTTTCCAAAGTAAATCCCTCCCTTATAAGTATTTAGGGGTACCCCTAACAATGCAATCTTAGAAGAAATCGAACTGAAAGAGAATAATATACAAACTAAAAGATAGGGTTAAAATATGGATGATGAGAGCGTCGAATTTGTCGGGGAGATTGGTTCTAGTAAAGGTGGTGCTTTAGTATATTCCAGGGTCTGTTCTTCCTGCGCCCAAGGGAGTGCTTCAAAAAATAAGGGAGATCCAAAGAAATTTCTTGTGGCGAGGAGCAAAGGAAAAAAGGAAATGGGCATTGGTGGTGTGGAACACAATCTATAAATCCAATCAAGCAGCATGCCTTGGGCTGCAAGACCCTGAAATAATTAACAGAGCAAATGGGGCCAAAATGTGGTGGAGATGGTTAAAGGGAGGGGATACACCATGCGCAAGACTATGGAAAGAAAAATATGCCCCTAACTGCCAACTAAAAAACCTAGTAAGGCTCATGGGGTCAATACAAGGGTCGGCTATATGGAACCTGGCATGGACTAACATAGATATTATACAAAAGCATAGCTTTTGGGAAATAAGAAATGGAAAGGACACCTTATTCTGGGAGGATTCTTGGCAACAAAAACTGAAATTAAACAAACCAGAATGGTAGGGTCTATAGGTAGCCACAGAGAGATAGGGGCATAGGGAAGTCCATCAATTATGGGCTCAAGATCTGGAAAATAATAAATGGAGACGATGGAACTTAAACATCCTCCACCAGGAAAATCTGAGTGTTTCAAACATACAAGATATCATAGAGGAGCTTAACCAAAGACAAATCCTAGCCAATGATGACTAGGAACAACTCTGATGGGGGTAGTGAGAAGGGGGATATTTCAACCTCAAGGAAGCCAAGTCTTACCTTTGATTTGAACATCTCGAATTCATTGACCCGTCTTGGAGTAAAATCTGGGTGGCCTCTCACTAACCGAAAATCAAAATGTTTCTATGGTTAATTTTTCACTGAAAGGTGTTAACTTGGGATTAGTTAGTGAAGAGAGGGATGATTGGTCCATCATGGTGTTGTCTATGTGAGAAGGAAGAAGAAATATTTAACCACCTTCTAAATGATTGTAGATACATAGAAGCTCTATGGGACAAGCTAGCCATTATCTACAGACAAACATATAGAAATAAGGAAAGCATATAGGAAACAATTAAACATTGGAGGTTACAATATACTAAAAATGAAGTGGTGAACATGACCTGGAGCTTGATCCTGGGATTTATCCTCCGGTCAATCTGCAAGGAATGTAATCGCCAAATATTTTGAGATGAAAAACTTCCAGTTACAAACCTAATGGAAGAAATTCGTCGTCAGATTAAGGAAACCATTAGTAGCAAAGGAATTCAAATCTCAAAGGAACATCCATCCCCTCAGGAAATGAGAATTTGAGAAATTTTTATCTACCTGAGTGATACGATCCACAGACCTAGATAAATTCATATAAAGCTGGGATCTACAGTCTGGCGAGCTCCTCCAGAGGGATTCTGGAAATTGAATTTTGATGGAGCATCCAAGGACAACCCAGGAAAGGTTGGAGCTGGAGGAATCATTCGGGTCTGGACAGGTAAAATTCAAAGGTTATGCCAAGCCACAAATAATGCAGTTGAGTTCCAAACCCTAGAACAGGGATATAAATGTTACAAAGAGAGAGAAGGGTGAATGTAATAGTGGAGGGGGATTCTACATTAGCTATCCAAGCGGCACATAGACTATAACATGGTTCTCAAATGAATAAGGTCACAAAGAATTGGCACCTTGCTCAGATAATCCAAAGGATTAAGGAACACCTGGAGGATTTGAAAATGGTGGAGTTTTCCATAGTGGGATGCTCGGCTAATGCATTGGCAGACATAGTGGCAAACGAAGGGGTCTGGAGTGCCAGGTTGATAACCGAGCTAGCCTGGGAGGTCATGGTGGACATACAGCTAAAGGAAGATCATGGAGTGTTAGGGGAGGACTATCACCCCACGTCAGATAGATGAGGCAACGACATATAGTGGGCCACAATGAGGGTAGTGACCCACCTGATGAGATAAATGTTTAACAATTATCATGAGATGACAAGTTGCAGTTTTTAGGGAAGATCAAGGAGGTACGTGTTGTTGGGATAGGAAGGACGTGACGGTTGTTGATGGGAAGGGGCAGCACCCTGGATCACTCAATCGCCTGTCAGGAGATCACATTAATTGGAAATGATGGTTTAAAGAGTGGAGAAAGATAATGCCCAATGCGAAGCTATACTGGAACATGACGATGGAAATAATGAGCCTACAAAAACTATTTATAGAGGTGAAGGAGGAGGAATATAGCCCCATCCTCGCACGAATGTACTGCAACTCCATCGGTTCATGGAACTTTCTAGAAATAAGAGGGGAAGGAGCTCAAAAGATGGGGTGGAAGGATTTGGGCTGGACGTTTCCTTTATATGTTAAAGATGGAAAATGCATCAGCTGTAAAGTGGTAAGGGTGAAGGTTACAAGGTAGAGAAACAATAAGAGAGAGTATGCTCATCAACTAATTGAGGCCTCCAAGACAGTTATGGCTAAGGGGAGAAATGTTGGTGGTCGGCCACAAGGGAGACCGAGAGCAGACACTCAGAGCTTTGTGGCTGGTAAGTGGACCAAGATGGAGGATACAACGAGGGAGGTAGCACTAATCTATCGCAAGAATATCCCAGAGAAAGGAAAATAAATTGTCCAAATATGGGAAAATGAAGTGCGACACCTGCGAAGGAGCGTCCCAGACAAAAAAATTGAGGAAGAGGTTGACTAGATCATAGACACGGGGAAATCCTGAACGAGGAAGACAACTTATCAGAGAAATATGGAGATGAATTGGCATGTTAAAAAATTAGTGGGAAATCTACAGGTTGAGGCGACAAAAGAAAGGACAAGGAGGCAAGCGGAACATCAGCGACAACTGAAGGAAATTGAGCAACGGTTGTGGGTTGTAGAGGAAGCAATTCAAAGGGTGGCTAAAATAGAATTCCTGCAAGACGATAGAATTGGAGATATGAACACAATTTTCTCAATTTACCTGAAACACATCCATAACTTGGATATCACACTAGGACTGGGACAGGGCGAGCCATCCATACTAACAAAATATAGTGTTAGAGAAATAATTGGAGCTAGTGGCAAGTAACTAGCAACATAGAGAGTGGGGGCAGCTATAACTGCAACTCCAACAGATAAGACCACACCTGCATATGGGTTATGTGGGGCACAAGTTCCTTGAAAGTCCCTTGATAAGTGACCATGATTTTGTGTCTAATTTTGTTTAGTTTTGTAGATTGGTGGCGTAGGCCAAATTATAGTATTATGAAGATAGGTAGGTCTGTAGGTGTAGACCAGAAAGATAAATTTATAGACACAGTGCCTTCGAATGGTAATTGGCTAAGTATTTGTAGAAGAAGATAAATTTATGTAGATATGCCTAGGAGATACCATAGACAAAAAAACCTTATGGCATGTCTGGCTAAGTTTATGCTCAAAACTATATTTAATTGCAACTGGTATGGTCTCAAATCTGGCAGACAAGCAGGATATGATGTATATGATGTATTTTGTTTTTCTATGCTAACATAAGGTAGTTCTACTAACTTACAAAAAAAAAAACACTAACATAGACCCAATTTCTTTTTTCCTAGTAATGAGCATTGAATTAAAATTAATTCAAAGAGAAAGAAAAAAATATAATATACAGTTAACTAAACCTGCACATAACCACCTATTTTCTTTTGTTTCTTTGTTGGTTTTTGTTCCTTTCATTTTGTTTGTTGCAATATCTGTTTTTGTAGTACTACTCATTCTTATCTCTACACCCTCGTCCATCTCTACTATGATATCATTCAAATTCAATATCTTATGTTTGTTCACAAATAATACCTTGAAATCACTGCTTAAAATGACATTATAGTTGATACTAAGAACTGACTAATGAAAAGAGAATTAGATAACACAAATTCATTGCTAATGTACATAAATTCTAAATAGATTTTAGTTTTAGCAAATACAAATATTTTATAGAAATGTTCAAACTACTTTTTTCCTTGTAATTTTTGTCCTAGATCTAAATCTCTAATTGTTATATGTTTCTTGAAAAATGAAAAAGCTTTGCTTTTAGTTATAGTACATAAAAAATATAGCAAAAAAGAGTTGGGTTGCATAATGTAAAGATAATCAAATGATAATAAATAGAAGAGAAGCACACCTCTTAGCGAAGGTATCATTATCTTTAACGGTATCTATTTTTCTTGTGTTCATTTCCACTGCTCTCATGATATGTATTAGATAAAAAAATAAATAAAAATAAGATGTTCTAATTTCATAACACTGACATAAGAGTTATACAATAGTAATGTGTCTTGTGTAAATGTGTTTAGCACTATCACATTACCAAGTTTTTGAACTTTGTCCCTCATTTCTATAGGACTATACTATATATTGTATAAATGTTCTAAGTGATTGCATATAGAAGAAACAATACATTTTTTACCTGTCAAAAATGCTACACGTTTTGCACCTTCGTTCGAAATGGGCTTGCAGAGATAATCCCTAACAACATGCAACTACGAAAACAACAACATACAACTCGGGCAAGGAATATATTTGTAACCAGCTCATCTGAAAAGAGATGTAACAAGATGCATTTGTAATGTGTATGCTAAAAAGATTACATGATGAACACCTGGTGAATTCTTCTATGGACAACATAACCAAAATTAGTGGTTACAATTGTCACGTTACCTTATAAATATTAAACATACGTATTAGATAGTCAACGAACTTCAACATGAAAATAGAAAGAATTGTAGTGAAAAATAATCAATAGTCAGCGGACTTTGGCCACAAGACGAGTGCTATAGTCTCCATCGAGACAGGCAGTAGTAATAATAATAAGTTATGAAAAATATTGAACAACCAACACATTTTTTCCATGAACAAACTACTACTAATAATAATAATTTATCTTTAAATAAATTTAATTTGCTCATAAAGTTAAAGTTAAATTTGATTTGGTCATAGCCAATGCATCATTGTACAAAGTAAACAAGACAATTCTTTGAAATAATTATTGTCGTATACAAAAGTGTCATAAGTGAAGAAATATGTGGAAGTAGCTTTGAAATATTAATTTAATGTGAAATATGGGAAAATGAACACAAGTATAACAAATATAGTTAGAGACAATGGTACACAATGATAACTTTGTTAGAGGTGCGCTTCTGTTCGATTTATTAAAATAAATCTTAAAATAAGAAAATATGTAAAAAAAATAAATGGAGAAGAGTTTAAAATTAATTGTGTGTTTGTAGAATAAAGTTCACTCTGCACATTTGTTCTCCTGCACATATCTCGTCCTCTGCACATTCTTCATTTTGTACAGATTCATAGCTCCCGCACATACCCCATCCTCTGTAGATCCTTTGTTCTGCATAGCTAAATCTGTAAATTAATAAAAGATAAACATAGTATCAATAGTTGCCTTGTTATCCGTGAAAGAACACTAATCGAATAAACACCACCCCCTCACACGATGAAATCTATGCATAAGAAAATATTATGGTTATTGCTAAAGAATCTACATTGCGTGGAATGCAAAGAAACATACGAAACATTACAAAACAATGTTTATGTTTCTTTTCCCACAAAACCATTCTTTCGCACAAAAGAGGAAGTTCACTTAATATTGCATAAAAGTTTGAATAAGAGCACCAATGTTCCATTTATAATAAGAAGTATCAAATGTAAATTTTTCAATAGCCTTGCGTCAACGTTTGCTGAACATTTTTTCATGACTACTACCTAGTTTGAAAGTTTTGCCACTCCAAAACTTGCCATGTTTTCATCGAAACTGCAATTAGTATTGATTAATTATGCATATGCATATTAATTATGTTTCCAGAAAACTGAAAAGAGTCTTTCCACTCCATAACTTCTGTTGTGCCCTTTGAATCTATTGTATTCAATTGCTTTGCATATATCAAATAGAATAGGTAATTGTATTAAGGATTCATAATCTTTAAGCACTCCACATAATGTTCTGCACCTCTACACAATGTGTCAATGTTACTTGTTCTGCATCTCCGCACAATAATATAAGCAAATTTATATAAGTGATAATATGATGTTAAAGTTAAAGTTAAATTTGATTTCATCATAGTCAAAGTTTCATTGTGTAACTTTGGCTTCCTTGCAACTCTTGCTTCCCTCTTAGAATTATGACAGAACACTAAATTTTTTTGATACATTGTATGGAATGTGGAGGTGCCCATTCATACATTCTTCGGATTTATACATTGTATTGAACATAGTTAATATTTAAAAGGAGACTTCATTTGATATTATATACTAAGGTTATAGTTAATATTTAAAAAGGAGACTTTATTTGATATTATATACTAAGGTTGCAATGTAGAAGCGCAATAAACGTTTTCTTTGTACGCAGTGTAGAAATGGAGTTGAATTTGCTTATCTCCACACATAGCTCTTGTTGCAACCTCCGCACTTCGCACATGTAGCCCTTCAACAATGTGTCTTGGATACTAAGGATTTTTTTCTTTTTACGAGGTAGAAGGGAAGAATGCAGAGGGGTTCTGTCCAAAAAGATAATATGTGGATCCATACATTGTACTGAACATATTTAATAGTAATGCATTAAAAGGAGAGTTCATTTAATATTAGAGTGTGGCCCACATTTTCTCGTGCGTTTTGGGTATGTGTTATATTCTTTCCACAACTAGAATCAGGATGGGGTGCAGACCCAAGGATGGGGGGCGGACCCAAAGATGATGGGCATACCTACCCATGGTTTTGTGCATGGGTTTTGCACATTGGGCATGGTGGTTTTCTGCCCATGGTATTTTGTAGATCCAGTCAAGGGAACTACGATTATGTTCTAATCCAGGGTTAATGGATTGGGGTTTATGAATGCTTCGGCATGTATATATATGTATTTTAACATTAAAAAGGAACATAATGAAAAATTAATATGGTAGTCCCAGTTTTGGGATCCAGGGGAAAATATCTGTGTATATTTGTTTGATGTTCTCGCCATTGTTGAAGAATTCATTTTTAGGTAATCTCTGTATAGGGTTAAAACCTACAGTGCACATTGTAGAAGGGAGATGAATGTTTTCTTTGTGCAGAGTGTGGAAGTGGAGCCAAAAGTTTTATTGTACGAAGCGCTTATGCGCTTTTTCTTATCTTTGCATATAGATTTTGTCGGCACCTCCGCACTTCACACATGTGGTCACTCAACAATATGTCTTAGAA
Source organism: Pinus tabuliformis (assembly GCA_031772625.1). Taxonomy (NCBI): domain Eukaryota; kingdom Viridiplantae; phylum Streptophyta; class Pinopsida; order Pinales; family Pinaceae; genus Pinus; species Pinus tabuliformis. The sequence continues at coordinate 1,180,700,549 of CM062816.1, forward strand.
TTATTAGGAAATGTGGAGGTGCGAAAGCTTTTATTATGTGACAGGAAAATCAACATTTTCATTGTGTGGAGTGCAAAGGGGCATCGAACTTCCTTTTGCAAAGCTTTCACTGTGCCGAATGCATATCTTTGTTATGGCAGAGTAAAGATATGTTCATAAAGAAATATGTGCAACAGAATATTCGTTTATTATTTATGAAATATCTCCTCACAATGAAATCTCTTTGCACAAAGGTCTACCATTAATTAATTGATTAAAGGTTGTGTAGTTTGCACAATGAAAGCTTTCTGCACAATGAACTATTTCCACACAAAACTTTTCACCCTTCTTTTTGGAACAATAACGCTTCATTTTCTACAAAGTTCTTATTCTGATTAAGACCAAAATATTTTATATAAAGAAATTGTATACCCAAAAATTGAAATTACATAAAATCAATAAATAAATAAATTTCGCACAAAAAAATAAAATGCATTATGTAAAGTAGGGAGATACATGGAAATCGTAATAAAATCCTTTCCCAGAGTATCGTAGTCCATACAAATTTGAAATATTAAAACAATCAGCATTATTGAATCTTCAAGCAAATAGAAGTACTTATAATTTAAAAAAAATCTTAACTACATTCCTATTATGCATTATTGGCATATGTATGCATGACATAATACAAGAGCTCAAAGCATAAGTCTCTAACATCAAGAAATACAATCATAGTAACAAGATTTGTATCAAGCTTCAAATTTCAATCATCATAACTATGATTAAAATCAATACAATACATAAAACATACATCTGAAATCTAAAGTTGTTCACGACTATTCTATAATTGTGATCAATAAATTATGTTTTATTTATGTTTTTGAGAAGTGTCACATAATATAGATGCATACAAGTTCTCATGCAAAACATTAAGAACTTTCATTCTCAGCAGAAATCGCTTATATCGGTAATGAAAATGCTCAAGAGCTTAACTCATTAGCTCATTCACTATGTTATTATGGCATCTTCTCTTTAATTATATGCTCCTGCATTCTGGAAAAGTAAATGCATACATCACAATGGGGACTGGGATTGGGTTCCCGCAAACCATAATATGGAAAAAGGCAACTACAAAAAAAAACAAGGAACTACATTAAGAAACTAGGCTAGGTGATATTAACACAATTATCAAATCCCAATAACTAAATACTAATAAACATAAAATGAATATGTGAATATTTAAGGACACTTACAGTATGTGAAAGCATATATGCTAATTGTTTCACTATCAGTTGTCTTCTAGATCCATGACTTGTTTAACCAATGTCTTCAATGTAGCTTTAATGAAATATTTCATTGGACCAATTGTAATCTCTAACTTAACACATTTATTGAATATCTTCTTCTCAATCTCCACAACCTCTTTTTGTAATTGAGAAGCTAAGACAGACTTCTCATCATTGATACTAACAAAACTAATTAGCCATTTGCTAATTTCTTCTACAGTAAAATAAGTTATATCATCAAATTGTTTTTCCATTGACTATTTTAGCCTTTCTAATTCAATTGTTAGTGTATCTTTTTTTATCAATTTATAATGTCATATGATGTGTGGACCATCTAGACCTTGAAAAATTTGCACCACCTCGATAAACACACCACTTATATTCTTTATGCTTTCACATTCAGAAATAATGTTTTATAGTGTATTGGTTCTTTTAGACCATCCATATTTGATTTGCTTCATTCGATTAGAATTTGGGAGTTCTTTGATTTTTTGGTCCAAATAAGACAACAATTCAAGCTTTTGACTAAAAGCAATTAAGTCAACTTTAATGAAATGCTTGTTTTCGTTAACATTACTTCTCACCAAATCGACAAATTATTTGATTTCCTATGCTAAACGTAGTAGATTATAAACTGCTTTTCATGCATGTTCAATGATTTCAAATCTTCGTCATATATTAGTGACAATATGACATTTGACTACATTAACGATTTTTAGAGATTTATTAGATCCATGAGATGTGCTAGCAGTGGGAAATACAAATTGCAGTGTCTGTACTATGAGTGTAGTCATCAACAAAGGACCTGGATTTAAAGCATTTTCTAGCTCTTCTATTGTTGTTTTGAGTATCAGGTTCATTGTTTCCTATTACTTAATAGACACTGCAAGTGCGATACCAGTAGATTGGTGGAATCTAATGAGGTAGTTGGCTGCAATTCTAGACATATCAACATTTGTTTCTACTTTATCAATAACTTTCTTACTATGCACCTTTACTTTTTCAATTTTCAATGTTTTATTGTCCTTGTTATAGTTTGCATCTTGAAAAGTGACTAAATGATCATCAAAACTAGAATATTCTTTAGCAATTTGCTCCATTGTTTTCTGGTTTTCGACTAAACAAGTACTGACCCAATTAGGTAGTAGACCTCTTTCAATTACCATGTTCATAGATTCTTCAACGCTCCCTATTTTCATGGGGCTTTTGGATTTGGCCAATTTAGTGATGTGAATTTTGTTATGTAACCAAATCACAAAATAGAAGAAAAGATAGATCAATGACTTGAAAATAAGCCTCTTCGAGGGGGGAACCTCCCTTTACATCACATAAATGAACAATTATTGAATTATTCAAATGAGAATACCTCCTTGGTATATATAGGAGTCTACTAGGTCACTTTATAAATAGGTCCTACATAACAATAATAATGTAAGGGCACAACAAATATGGTGGTAATGACAATGTCAGTGTTGTAAGGCTCCCAAACCTTCGCTTCCATTTCTGGAACTCTCAGGTTCTGTGCGACATCAGCAACATTCTGGGGAGGTTTAAAAAATAGATTTAGATAGAACCTCGAAAGGTATTTTTACTTTTTTCGGGATATGCGTAGAAGCAGAGGTCTCCCTGACCATATTTTGTTAAAACATGAGAATTTTCAGTGGAAATAGGTGCTAAAATATGATAATATGACATTATGGTGTCAAACTTGCTTTCAGATAGGCTATATTTAGAATTCTTGCCCTCTAGTAAGGAAGGCATCAAAAAGAAGAGGAAACAAGCCCCTAAGCCAAGGGGGTGGAAGTTCCTTGATAGTTCAGAAGATAAGAAAGGAGAGGATGAATAAAGTCAAATAGACTTTGAACCACGTCCTCCTTATGATAGAAAATCAATTGTTAAATAAGAGGACAATTCCAGATCAATGGTCACAACTCAGAAGGTTACAGGATCAACAAAAATCATGGTACTGGAATAGCAAAAAGTGGGGATGTCAATCGAAAATAACTCAAGTGGAATTAATAGATCACTTTTATATGAGAGTTAAGAATCAAACAAAGAGATCCTCCCACATACAAACAACAATCAACTAGCACTAGTAGCATTTGCTTGAAGTCATGGATTATGGCAAAAGGTGGAGAAAAAGAAAGGAAAAAAAAAAAATTAAGTGATTACTATCACTCTTAACCATGTATGTTTTTGTAATTTTGTTTCTGCTTTTTTCTTCTTTGATGTATCAGTTGCAAAGCTTATTTTGTGGAATGCTTGTGAGCATCTACAAATGTAATTTTCTTTTATGGTTTTCAGCTTGAATAAAATTACGATTTTTCTTCGAAAAAAAAAACAATAGTGGGCTTCTATGGTGCACAACAATAATAATATGGGGGCTACACTAGTATTATAGGGACCTAACATTCCCCTCTCCTTCAAAAAATTGTTTTCCTCAACACTTGAGTAGTTTTGGATGCTTCTGAATAAAATACTCACCCTCCCATGCAGACTCTTCAGCAGGTAAGTTCTTCCACTTAAAGAGATACTCTAAAATTGATTTGTTTCGTAGATGTCAGATTCTTGTTTTTGTGATTACTTCAGGCTCCAATATGATTTTTCCTTCCTCATCAAGTTCTAGCAATATAGTATGAATTGGGAGCTTGTTACTTATAACCTTCTTTAAGCATGAAAAATGGAAAACTGGGTGTACTCGCGAAGATGCAGACAACTCCAATTTCTATGCCATAGTACAAATATTTTTCAACACCTTGTAAGGGTCATAGTACTTGGGTGATAATGTATTATCCTTCTTAGCTTGCTTAAGGGGCATTTGTTTGTATGATTGTAGTCGTAAAAATACCCAATTTCCTACATCAACACTTCTTTCGCTACGATGTTGATATACATGTAGTTTCATTAGATTTTGTGCCAGAGTAAAGTTATCCTTTAAGAGTTGGAGAACTTGTTGTTGATGCTCAATGTGATCTTCCACTGCTTGAACCTTAGAATTGTCTCTTAAATATTATGTGATGGACAATGGATGATATCCATAAAGCGCCATAAATGGGGTAATTTTTGTTGTGGTATGGAAGGAATTGTTATACCACCATTCTTCCATGGGTAACCACTTAATCCATTCTTTTTGTTTATCATATACAAAGTAATGAAGATATTCATCCAAACATTTGTTCACTCTCTCAGTTTTCCCATTTGATTGAGGATGATAAGATGAGCTATGAGATAATTGAGTACTAAGACATGAAAATAATTATTTCCAAAAATTTCTAGTAAAATGGGATCTCTATCACTGACAATAATATTTGGGTTTACATGCAGCTTTTGAACCATTTCCACAAATGCAGTGGGGACTATACTAGCTTAGAAAGGATGAGATAGTGTGCAAAAGTGTGCATACTTAGTAAGTTTATCAACTACATGTAGGAATTTACAGGGTAATTTCCTCAGACAGAACACCAAATGACACCGCTCACAAATAGATCACAGATCAATACACTAGTATTGTTGACATGGTTAAAACCCTCCAAGAGGGAAACAGTCCACATCCTGAGCCAACATGGCCACTTTAGGCAATTTATTAATAAAATAATGAAAATTTACATAAGCTTCTCTCATGAACTGTTACCCTACAAATGACCCTCCATGCTCTTTAAATAGAGATCATGGACCAATTGGGTGTTAAGCCATAGATCAAGTGTCGGTAATACCGAGGAGAGAATGAACCATCAGATCACTACATATCGTGACCATCGGATTGTAAGTTACAAAAGTACATAGTAAAGAAACAAACTTTACCTAACTCTACACTAGACCAAGTTATACTTGACTATTTCCTATGTGTCGGAATATCCTAACATCCCCCCTTAAGAACAACTTGGGATAGGATTGAAGGATGTACAAATATGACACAATAGGAGAATGAAGGAGGCATTAGAGCCTATCCCCCCTTAGTGACAACTTCCTGAACTCCAACCATAAATCGAAGTTTAGTAAACTTCGCCTCTATGAGAGCCATTGTAAAGATGTCTAAAACTTGATCATTTGTTGAACAATATTGCACTTCAAGAACATGGTCATGAATGAGCTTTCTGATGAAGTGCATGTGCAGTTCAATGTGTTTGCTACGCTGATGTTGGACTGGATCTTTGCATAGTTGAATGGCACTTTGATTATCACACCAAAGTGTAGTTGGATGTTGCTGCTAAAAGGCAAACTCTGACAGGATCTGACGAAGCCACTGGGCTTCCTTACTAGCTTCTATGACACCATCATACTCTGCTTCTGCTGAAGAAAGAGAAATGGCACTTTGTTTCTTGCAAGCCCATGTAATAGGTCCTCAACCAAGAGTGAACACATAACCTGTAGTAGACTTCCGATCATCAGGGTCACCAGCCCAATCAGAATCAGTGAAACCAACAAATAGAGGAGATGCTTATGCACTGTAATGAATCCCAAACAGGACTGTACCTCGAACATAACAAAGTACTATTTTAGCTGCTTTCCAATGACTTTCATGTTGGTTTTGCATAAACTGAGCAATAAGGCCAACAACAAAGGAAAGGTCAGGACAAGTATGGGTCGAATACAAAAGTTTTCCTACAAGTTGATGGTATAAGGTAGCATCAACTTCAGGGGAAGTACAAGTGACTGAAAGTTTGGCTCCATACTAAAAGGGAGAGGGGGTTGGCTTACAGTCTTCCATGTGAAAATGGCGTAGAAGATCACATGCATACTTGGACTGGGAAAGGGAAATACCTTCCTTGGATTGCAAGACTTGAAGACCAAGAAAATAATGCAAGTGTCCTAAGTCTATCATTTCAAATTTCTTTTTAAGGCTAGACTTCACATGGTTTATAAGGTTGGGATCACTACCAGTAAGGATATGATCATCAACATAAAGAACAAGAATGATAAGAGACTTTCCCAATTTCTTGGTGTAGACAGTGTTGTCAGAATGACACCTAGAAAATCCAGTTTCTAAAAGAAAGCTATCCATTTTGGCATACCAAGTCCGAGGGGCTTTCTTGAGACCATAAAGGGATTTCTTAAGCCAACATACAAGGCTGGAGTCTGTTTTTATAAAGCCAGTAGGTTGTTCCATATAGATTTCTTCATGCAAGTCCCCATGCAAGAAGGCAGATTTAACATCCATCTAATGGACTTCCCATTTGAAAGAGGCAGCAAGGGAAAGAACAAGGCGGATAGAGTTCATTTTGGAGACAGGGCAGAAGGTTTCAGTATAGTCAATGTCTTCAACTTGTGAAAAACCCTTAGCAACAAGACAAGCTTTACGTTTATCAACTTTTCCATCTGGTCCATACTTGGTTCTGTAAACCCATTTGCATCTAACAAGTTTTCATCCCTTTGGAAGGGAAACAAGATCCCATGTATAATTTGCCAATAATGAATGTATTCTTCATTCATAGTTGCATCCCAATTTGGATGGCCTGAAGCATCTGCAAAGGTGTCAGGATCATAATTAGTTGAAGCTTGTGCTAGTAAAGAAGAGGCTCTATCGAACTGAGAACGTGTACGTCGCTGATCTGTAGGATCACTGGCAAGAGCACCTGCTACATCCCAAGTAGCACGGACCCATTTTCGAAGCTGAGGAGCTGAAGGAGGATCCTGAGAAGGTGGGGGAGGATTGTCAACCTCACTGTCATGATCTGAAGAAGAAATATTTTCAGAATTAGAAGGAATAGAGAGAGGTGGCACATCCGCTGAACTAGGCTTGTAGGCCGATATATTTTCAGCAAACTTTACATCTCTTCTAATGATAAAATTTTTTGACTTAAGTGGAATAAGTCTGTATCCTTTGACATCTTCAGAATATCCAAAAAAAATACATTTTTCACTCTTAGGTTCTAAAGCTTTATGTTTCTCATCTGGAATATGGGCCCATGCTTCACTTCCAAAAACACGAAAGTGACCTACATCTGGTTTAATTGAGCTCCATGCTTTTTCTAGAGTGATATTCTTTAAAACCTTAGTAGGAGTGCCATTTATTATGTAATTTGCATAGTTAATTGCTTCCGCGCAAAAATTAAGACTAAGTCCTTTAGATTGAAGCATACAATTAGCCATTTCTTTTAAGGTGTGATTCTTCCTTTCAGCTACACCATTTCGTTGTGGAGTATATGGAACAATATGTTGCATTTGAATTCCATTTTCAGTGAAAAAGTTGATGTGTTAACATATTCTCTGCCATTATCAGATCTTAGCTTAAGAATTTGAAGTCCAGATTGTTTTTCAACAAAGGTCTTAAAGGCCAAGAACATGTTAAATACTTCACTCTTGAGTTTTGAGAAGTATACCCAAATGCGTCTAGAGAAATCATCAATGAAAGTTAAGAAATACTTGTAGCCAGAGAATGAAACAACTGGAAGTGGACCACATAAATCACTATGCAGAAGCTGTAAAGGGGTTGAGGTGTGCCAAGAGGCACGTTTTTCAAAACTATCCCAATGATGTTTTCTGAGTACACATCCGGAACAAACACCATCTCTGCAAGATACCATTAGAAGACCTGTCACCATATTTTCTTTACATAGATTCTGAAGGGAGCGATAGTTTAAGTGACAAAATCGCTCATGCCAAAGTTTGCTCACTTCATCATTATGAGCAACAAATACTGAGGGAAGATTTGATGACCCAAATTTGTTAAAATTATACAACCTTGTAGAATCATCTGCAATGCTAGTAGCTAAAATCTGTCTAGGATCTCTTAGGTCCTTAATTACAACATCGTGAGGTGAAAATTCAATGATTTTACCTTCACCTGAATGAGTTATCTAATATACAGATAGAAGGTTGCAGGATAAGGTTGGAACACATAATACATCATTGAATTGACCATTGTCTATATGAACAGTTCCAGTCCCTACAACAATAAGAGATCTATCATCACCAACATATATATTTTTGGTGTTACAATCATTTAAAGAAGAAAACATGGCTTTGTTTTTGGCCATGTTATAAGAAGCTCCAGAATCAAGGAGCCACTCATGAGAATGAGAAGAAGAAGATACATTTAGTGCATATCCAGACCGAGATGCTTGACAACCACATGCAGAAAGTGTTATTCCTTAATTTGAAGTTGAAGTTGTTGAGTGCTCCAATGGATGTTATGCTTCTTCATTGCTGCTTCCAAGGCTTCCATCTTCTTAAAGCATTTTGATTCTAAGTGACCATCTCGATTACAAAAGTGGAAATGTCTATCAGTCTTCTTCCCTTTGTTTTTATTTGCCTTATCATTTTGTTGAAATGATTTTTCATTTTGGGACTAAAATGGCTTAGGACCCTTGTTTGGTTTAGGACCATTATTTTAGGATACCGCTTCTTAGGATTCTTTGAATTTGGTTGTTGCTGGGTGGCTAAGGCTTTCTTAGAAGAGTTTCCAAGATTAAGAAGACCAAGATGTAAGAGTTTTTCTTGTTCTCTTATTAAAGAATCACAAAAGGCATCAAAGGAAGGGGACTTGTAGTCTTGTCCTTGAGAAATGAAGGCTTCTCTTGTAGAATGGAAGGTGGAAACAAACACAGAGTAGGCTGGTCCCAACTTAGTAAGAATGGAACAGATAAGGTTACCATCTTCTTTCTTAACCTTAAAACCTTCCAAGAGAAGTCTAAGGGTCTTGAACTTGGACAAAAAATCTTCAATGGAAAAAAAATTATTGGGGTCCAATGTAAGCAACTCATTTTCGAGTTGATGGGCTCTAAGTTCATTTTAATTCCAAAAGCTTTAGTGATCTATTTCATTTCTTCATTAGGAGTATCAAGTTCTGCGATATGGAATCTAAGGTCTGGAGAAATAGACATCCCTATCAACCCACGTGCTTGATCTTGCCTATTTTCCCATTTGGTTGCCTTGTCTTCATCTTTCGGTTTGGTTTCTTGGCCTGAGGCTATTCTGTAAAGACCTTTACTTCTAAGAATCCACAATGTAGGACCACCATTGGAAGTAGTTAGTGCTGTCAAGAATAACTTGGCATGGACTTTCCATTTTAACAGAAACTAAAGCTATAGATGCTGAAATTAAGTGTTCCAATGGAAAGGTCTTGAAAAATTAGGCTAATTAAAAACAACAACTCTAAAAATGGCTTCTGAATGAAGAAGTTATGGCTTTTTGAAGAAAATTTGTTGAAGATGCCGAAGAAGTGCGAGAATGTGCGGAAATGAATGATAATGTTATATTTAAAAAAAATTTCCCCCTTTCCAAACTTAATCTAATTAGCTCAACAAAAAGAAAGACATGAACTCAAGGCCTCTATTCTCATAAAGTAGCTTTGGACCAAGTGAGCTAGATTAGAAGGTTAGTAATTTTTGGAAAAGAGGAAGGTTTTTTTTTTTTTTAGTCACTGAATATTTTCCTACTAAGGCGTGGCGGAAAAGAGAATATGCATGAGAAAAATCCTTCCTTTTTTTTTTGATTTGCCCAGATCACACAGAGTCGCAAGGCAAAGAGCATACGTAGAAATGAAAGGTATAGATCCTGTAATAGAAAAAACAAAGAGCTAAATAAATCGAAATAAACAGAGAGAAAATAACTAAAAACTGCAAATAAACACTGTATACCTCCAGATCTTAAAAATGACATATCTAGGGCTACCGGAAACATTTTCGCGTCAAATGAAAGGGGTTCCTCACTGGAACAGATGCTCCTAACACAGTAGAGCAGTCCTCTCGGCCCGAAAGCAGTTAGTAACAGTAGATCTAGGAAACGACAGTGGGATGCAGTTCTACCGGCTTCAGATTTGGATCACCAACAAATGCGGCCCTCAAATAGCTCTGATACCATGTAGGAATTTACAGGGTAAGTTCCTTAGACAGAACACCAAAGGACACCGCTCACAAACAGATCACATATCAATACACCAATATTGTTAACGTGGTTAAAACCCTCAAAGAGGGAAACAATCCACGTCCTGAGCCAACGTGGCCACTTCAGGCAATTTATTAATAAAAGAATGAAAATTTACATAAGCTTCTCTCATGAATGGTTACCCTACAAATGACCCTCCATGCTCTTTAAATAGAGATCATGGACCAATTAGGTGTTAAGCCACAGATCAAGTGTCGGTAATACTGAGGAGAGAATGAACTGTCGGATCACTACATATCATGACCGTCAGATTGTAAGTTACAAAAGTACATGGTAAAGAAACACACTTTACCTAACTCTACACTAGACCAAGTTATACTTAACTATTTCCTATGTGTTAGAATATCCTAACACTACCACCATGATGACATTCTTTCCTTCATAATTGGGTAAACCTGTGATAAAATCCATTGAGACCCATTCCTAATGCTGACCTGGAATGGCTAATGGTTGTAAGAAAACCTGGGGTCTTAACAATCTCAACTTTATTTTGCTGGAAAACCAAACATTCTGCCACAAACTTCTAAATATCGGATTTAAGGCCATCCTAGAAAATTCCTTCTTGACCCTGTGGTAAGCTTTTAAAAATCTTGAGTGCCCTCCTATAGGAGAGGTGTGTAATTCCAAAAGGAAAATTTGTTTAATTTGGGAGTTCTTACATAGATATAAGCGATATTTGTACCACAATGAATCATTTTTCCAAATAAATGAATCAGATGCACTGGAATCTTGTTCCAACTTTTGAATGAGTGTCCATACCTATTATTATAGGTCATTTCGTCACATCTTCTCAAAGGGCCTAGAAACCAAATCAATCAACATCCTTGACACCTTATAATAATCCATTTGCAAAGCCTTGAGCACTATCTCTCCAAAGAGTCTAAGTTTCCTAGGTTAATCAACTCAAAAACCTAGTTTTTGGACCCATCACACTTTCTCTTCTAGCAGCCTGCATTATTGCATGTTGCATAACTGAGAAACTACATTGACTAGCATATGTTTCCTTCATAGCAAGTTTATGGTTCTAGAATTTACGTAAAAATTAGAAATAATTTTGAATCTTCTCTTTCCATAAGCTTCCAAAGTGGTTTTAACCATTTACTATTTTTTTTTTAACAAATTCGGTTGCTATATTAGTCTCTGAAAAAAGATGGGAGTCAGGTCTCCTGATACAATAGTTGTTGAAGTAAGTCAGGATCGGAGGAGTTACAAAGTAGAAAGTTCTCCTTAATCCTGCTTATTTTGGTTTTGAGAAATTCTCGACATGAGTAGATTCTTACAAATTGGAACAACAAAAACTGGCATTGGAAAATCATTTCTAATCTATACTATGTGATTGTTATGTTGTGCTATGTAAACCTCTGACATTTCTACACCTTCCATATGCTTGGCGCTTGAAGGACTTGAGATTTCATTGTTAGAAATGTTCTTCATGTAAATCGGAACCGCAGTGGTCTCTTCCACCTGGCTATAGACCGATGATTGAGCTGCTGAAGAAGAGGGAGGATCCTGTACTGAAGTAGGTCGATAGCAATGGAGAGCTGCCTATGAATTCTAACTGATGAGGAGACGGACACATCCACTCGGCCACCAGAATACTGCGAGAGAGAAAACAGAGGATCTAATGAGGGGAAGGGCGCTAAGTGATACCATGGAGAAGGGCGGGAGGGACGAGAATCGAACATGGGGAAAGAAGGGGAATCTGGAGAAAAGCAAAGGGAGACTTGGAAACTACACATAAGAGTCAAAGAGTCGAGAGTGTGAAGAGAGAAAGCAACGATATTGCTTAATTGGAGCAGAGCTTTGAGGGAATCTGATTTGCGCCAAATCCTTTTGCAAATAATGGTTTTGATGAATATCTGGGAAGTCTGAGACCACTTCTTTCTGTCAGGAAAAACTAAATTGATGCAAGGTAAACAGGATCAGATCATGGCACAGGTTGATGAATCTCCTCAGTGTTGCAACATAAACTTCCCATTGTCCTTCCGTATGCCGTGTTGGCGTGCCTGTCAGTGTGCTTATTAAGATCACGGAGAATGTGATGATACTGCAGGTTGCCCAATGTTTGGTTCAAGAGTTGGCATCTCTTAATGACCTGCTGAAGGAGGATGTTGGGAGACTCTTTTTGTTGAATCATAAGGCTAATAACAACTGAGGAATCTCCAAAAATCTTTGTTGTTCTTATCCCTAGTCTGCTGAGCTGCGTTAATCCCTGGTAGAGAGCGAACGCTTCTGCTCTGTTATTAGATAAATTCCCAAGACCCCATTCGTAATAGAGAATGCATTCCACATTAGCATTTAGGATCAAGCCTCCTACTCCAATGATTCCTGGGTTTGACTTAGATGCTCCGTCAAAGAACAGGTAGTAGCTATTGCAATTTTGTAACCAGTTAGCAAACTCCTCCTCTTTTAACCTGATTTTCCATGAATGGGATTCCTAACTGCGCTGATATTTCCCTGTATTGCCTTTCTGAATGTTGTTGTTTTTATCCAGGATGTAGCTAATGAAACTTCTTTCCTCAACACTGTACTTTGATACATCAATGTTATTTTGGTTTTTGACTGAAATGGTTTCGAGAGAAAGATTCTTTGCCTTATTACTTACAATTCTTCGTACCGAGTTTTTATACTTAAATATTTTTCGGTTTCTTGCTAGCCAAATACCCCATAACATGGTGTAGGAGAGAGTATTCCATACTCTCTTCATTAGATTGCTCCTCTGATTTTCCCAAGGACAACTCTTTTTCCAGGCAAGGATCACTTCCCCTATAGATTGTTGGGCAGTCCATGATAACTTATCAGAGAGGGATAATTTTTTCCAACAGTCTACATCAAAGGAGCATTCAACAAAAAGATGGTGCATAGTTTCTTCAGCGCCACAGCAGTTGGGGCAGCGAGATGGACCATTAATACCTCTCTTTTGTAGGTTCTCAGTTGTTAAGATTTTTCCTTTTAGAAGGGCCCATATAAAGAATTTGATTTTAGGTAGCACCTCTGATTTCCAAAATATTCTCCAGTGGTTCCACAATGTCATGGGGATGGTGCTGTAGCAGATGTGTTGATGTCTTGCTTGGAAGGAGTAATCCGATCCTGAGGGGTCCCAACGAAAACCGTCCTTCTCATTCTTTTTTATGGGAGCTTTACTATGGAGGAGAGACTGAAGAGCGGATAGACTAAAATTAAGATCGCTAGGGATAGCAGGAAAGGACCATCCAATCCAGATATGAGACAGAGGATCCCATCTAGAAATTTGATCCAGATAAAAGATACCCATGTTGTTGAGAAAAGTTAGAATAGGAATAGCTTCATCATGCCTGTTTATTGGCTGCTGTCCCAGGATTTTATTAGCCCCAATATTTATGCTAGCTCCTCCCCTAGGCACTTTGGAAATATTCTGAGACATGAAGGGAATGGCTTTTTTGCATAATCGCCAGATTTTAGAGGAGTCCCTATTGGGGATTTCAGAATCTAGAAGCTGTTGTCTGGGGGAATTCAAATATTTGGTTTCCAGAACCCGTTTCCACCATGCAGGAGGGCCAGTGATGAGCCTCCAAACGATCTTCCCTCCAAAAGCAAGATTAGAAAAAGTGGGGGACCTAATACCGAGACCTCCTCTGTCCTGGGCCTGAATGACTTGTTTCCAACTGACAAGGTTAAATTTCTTCTTGTCATTTTTTCCTCCCTGCCAGAGAAAAAGGCGGAGAACAACTTCCATTTTGTGGAGAAAGGAAGCTGGGGCTTGGAAAAGAGAAAAGCGATAGAGAGGAAGAGAAGAGATACCTGATTTAAGAAGGATGAGACGGCCTGCTGGGTTGAGCCACATTGAACCCCATTGCTGAACTTTCCTCTTCATCTTGTCGATGATACTGTCCCAAGTTCCTGCCTTCAAAGGTCCTAGGCTCACTGGCATGCCCAGGTAAGAGAAATGAGTCTAGTCTAAATTGCAAGGGACACCAAAAATATTTGCAATATTGTGAATGACCTGATTTGAAGCGTTCCAACCATATATACAACTTTTTTGCTGGTTGATCAGACCTCCAGAGTACCCCATAAATTGATAAGGAAGAATTTTGAACCTCCGTGCTATAGTGATGAAGGCTCCTCCAATGAGCAAGTTATCATCAGCGAACTGTGAATGGTTGATATTCTTGGCTCCATTCCCGAACTTTATACCGGTGATGAGACCCACTCTTCTATTGTGGTTCAGAACTTGACTGAAGGATTCCGTCATGAGGATGAAAAGATAGGGAGAGAGGGGGCAGCCCTGTCTGAGACCCCGGGAGGATTCAAAGGCTTCACCCGGTCTTCCATTAACTAGAGGGGATATCCATGGCCCAGAGATGCAAGAAGAGATAAGACTAACGAAGGGCGACTCAAACCCCATATTCTTTAAAACAGCAATAAGGAAGGAATACCTAACTCTATCAAAGGCATTGGCCAAGTCAAGTTTGAGGATGAATCCTTTCTCTTTCCTGGAGAGACTCGAATGAATGGCTTCTTGCACAAGAAGAATAGAATCAGTAATTTTCCTGTTGGGCAAGAACCCTCCTTGGTTATCAGAAATTAGAGAGGGGAGAAGAGGCTTGAGTTGAGATGCTAAGATATTGGACATGATTTTGTAGGAGGAATTGCAGAGGGATATGGGCCTAAACCGAGAGAAAGAGGTGGGTCTATTTTCTTTAGGGATGAGAGAAAGAAAAGTGGCATTGGTGTAACCACCTATCTTTCCCTTCCGCTGAATCCACCTGATCATCTTGATCATATCCTTTTTTATTAAACCCCAGAACGCCCTGTAGAAACATATGGGGAATCCATCAGGCCCGGGAGCCTTATCAGGATTCAGTGTCCAAATCGTTCTTCTTATTTCCTCTTCTTCGATTTCTTTATTCAAGCTGTCATTCATATCCTTGGTGAGACCTTTGGGTAAATATTGAAGAAGGTCAGCATAATCCTCTTCACCTTTAGTTTCAGTTAAAATATCTCTGTAGTATTCAATAGCAGCGTTTCTAATGGACCCTTGGGTTTTTTGTTGGTTGCCCTCATTATCCAAGATTGAACTTACATTATTCCTGAGTTTTCGAGTTGTGGCCTGCTTATGAAAAAATGTTGTATTTTTATCTCCGCATTGGAGCCAGAGTTGCTTGGATTTTAACCACCATTTGGATTCTTCTTCCCTATTTATATGACTCAGCTGAGAATAGAGGACCCTTTCTTGCTCCATACTCTGCTGGGAGAGGCCATGTTCTTCTATCGATCTCTGGATGTTCTCTAGATCGCTCTTAACTTTCTTTTTGGTCTCCTCGGGTTCCTTATAATTAACTCTTTCCCATTATTTGATAGCTTGCTTAGTTTTTTTTCGTTTAGTTTCCCAAATGAAGCCTGGTGATCCTTCTACATGCTGAATCCAAGTTCTCTGAACTATTTCTCTGACTGCTGGAACCCAATTCCAGAGGGGGCTGTATTTAAACGGAATGGGCCCAAGGGGACAATGAGCTTCCAGCATGAGGGTAATAGGATAATGATCAGAGGCTGATGAGGTGAGAACGTTGGCATAACCCACGGAGAAGGAGGAAAGAAATGAAATGTTGATTAGAAACCTGTCCAACCTTTCCATTATATTGCCGATGCCAAGTCTGCGGTTGCTCCAAGTGTACCTGCGATTTTTAGGGGCAACGTCTACAAGGTCGTGATCTTGAATGATTGCCTCCAACCAGCCTCTGGAGGGGTCTGGAGTAAAACTGCCTCCCCATTTCTCATTGGAATGAAGGATGAGATTAAAGTCACCTGCCACTATGATATTTATGCTTAGCTCACCATCGATACTGGCCTTAAGATCGCCCCAACAAATTTCCTTTTCTCTGTAGTGGTTGGGGGCGTACACATTATAGATAATTACTTTGGTTGTTTGTTCTGTTGTCCAGTGCAATTTTGATCTAATGCTGATGAAGGTTAACTGAGGCACAGTTCCACTTACTATGATCCCAGAGGGTGGCTATGCCTCCAGAAGCTCCTCTTGCATTGTTGGCGCACCCTTTGTATTGTTTCTGTTGGTCTATAATGCCTCTCATTACTTGTTGATCCTGTTTTTTCTCCTGTATCAATAAGATTTCTGGTTTTTCACTGTGGATTAAATCTCTGAGGGCGAAAATTTTGGAGGGGTGCCCTAACCCCCTACTGTTCCAAGACAGTATTTTCATCATTGGGTACTTGGCGTGCAGAGAGGTGCTCTCCTCTCTTGATATTTGTGATTTATCTCTTTTTCTTGATGTCCCTGAATGAAAGAATCTATTGGGGTTTGAGTTCCCATGGCTATATCTTTCTTAGCGTTCTCGTCCCTATGTTGCTTAGCTGATTTTCTGCTAGGTCCAGGCATCTTAAAGGTATCGCTGGAAGTTCCATGCTCTTTAGCGCTACTTCTGGTATGCCTGGATAGAGGGGGTTCTATAGAAGCTTGCAATGAGATGTCCAGGGAGGGAGGGGGAGCAGAGGGCTCAGAAAGGGTCAAGGGGGGCTGAGGAGGGTCCACGGAAGATGGATCAAGGGAAGATAAGACTAGAAAGGGATTTGAGGAAGAAGGGAGTGGCGGATCTGGGGGGGGGTGGATAGATAAAGGGGGGGAGGAAGAAGAGGGTCGAGAAGTACAGGGAGCTGGAGGATCTGATTCCAGGGGGGTTTAGATGATGGGGCGAACTTCTTCTTTTTTACTGTTTCCCAATGGCCCTCTTGTTTGCCGCTCTCTGCATCAACAAGTTTAGAACATCTATTGGCAAAGTGTCCGTATTCGTGACATAGCTTACATTTAAAAGGGATCTACTCGTAATCCAGCTGCTGGATATGGATCCATTCGTCCACTTTCAGTTTTATTTCTTCTGGAAGACCTTTTCCAAGATCTACTTCGACACAGATCCTTGCGCAGGCCTGCATGTTATCTTTTGGTTCACTGCGATCGATGTATTTTCCCACTGCGTTCCCAATGGCACGAACAGACTCATCTCCCCAACAGTGAACAGGGAGGTGAGGGAGATGGACCCAAACCAGAACAACACTAGGGACATCCAGTTCAGGGTCAAAGTCTGGAGTCCATTTGTTGAGGTAGAGGCCCCTAGAGTCCATGAAATAGGGCCCATTTCTGAAGATTAAATCCTTATCCTCTTTAGATTCAAAGTGGAATGTGAAGTACCCTTTCCCACAGAACCTGATGGAGATTTTCCCTTGAATCTTGTCAGACCAATATCTTTCGACCCATCTTTGGACAGTTCTAGGAGAAGGCCAGAGGCCTGTAAATTGACCTATGAGACCTTTTTCAGCAAGAGACAAAGCCACCATGCGAGCCAGAGCCGGAGGTAACTGAACTTCCTGGAGTACATCCAACTTCTTGACGAATCTTGAAAGAGCAGGCCTGGGGCGCTGCGGAGGTAGGGATTTCACCAAATCAGAGAAGGCTTGCTGAGTATCGACCCCCTCCAGAGGCAGATCCGAGGGGGCCATGGCAGGAGGCCAAAGCACAGGCAGGCGCAGTCAGATCTCAGGGATGCAGAGGAGGGCGCACACGCGTGGTAGCCTCCATTCTCAGGATATATGCAACACTTTCTTAACCATTTACTATTGATTGAGATATCGAACTCCTATTATTAGGGTCTTATCACTTATCCCTAGAGCTTATCCTCCCATGTGGATATAAGTCCTAGATAGGTAAAAACCAAACTACCCTATTTACCCTATAAATTCACTACCTCTCATGGAGTCTAGGTTGGCTTTTGGAGACTCTTAGCTATGCCCTAATGCTGCTACTTTTTACCTAAGGATCCATTACCATCCTTGAGTCATGATTTAAGGCTTGATTTGTAGCTAAGAAAGGAAAAGTTAGGTGGGATACATCTACATGATCAAGCTCTGTAAAAGGGTTGTAATCTTCTCCTACATTTATTAATACAAAAAGCTTTGTTTTCTTATACTTATGTCTATTTGATGCATACATATTTCAATGCCTTCTTGACTCATTGATAGATATATTAGTTTATGTTATTTATATCTTGTAGTTCTCTTTCTTGTTATAGCTTTTTTGCAAGTTCCACTTATAGCATTTGCAACTAGAGTTGGATCTTACAAGCCAAGATAAGAGGAGGAACTGCATTGGACTCAAGGTAGGTATTTCCTCCATGTTATAATTTCTCTAAGCAAAGCTCAAGTCTTTTGCTTATGTTGTTTCTAGATCAACCCACTAGATCTAGGGATTTCACTTGTGTTCACAGAAGATAATTCTTTGTCAAAAACCTTTGCATTATTTTTCCATTCCTCCCTTGCTTCAGTTATCCAATCATGTTGGATAATAGAAATGGCACAGAGAAATGCTTCCACGTCCTCATCCCTTCTTGAGAGTGCATCTACAATAACATTGTGATTCCATTTTTGTAGATGATTTCAAAGTCATAACCCAACAACTTTGTGACCCATTTTTACTATTCTTTTGAAGATAATATTTGTTCCAAGAATTATTTAATACTATCATGATCTGTTTTTACCATGAAGTGTATTCCCATTAGGTAAGGGCATCATTTGTTCAGTGCATGTAGGATTGCCAACATTTCCTTCTCATAAATAGGTTTTTGTAAATACTTTTCCTTGATTGGAGGAATTTCAAAAGCAATGTCTCTTCCTTCTTGCATTAAAACAACACCAATCTCATTTCCTGAGGCATCGCATTCCACAATAAATGTTTTTGTGAAGTCTGGTGTAGCTAATACAACAGCTGAACACATTTCCAATTTAAGATGTTCAAAGGCCTTAGTTGCTTTCGGAGTCCAAAAAAATGCATCTTTCTTCAGTAGTGTTGTTAGAAGTGATGCTATCTTCCCATAATTCTTAGCAAACTTGAAATAATACCCTATCAACTCGAGAAATCCTTGAATATGCCCTAATTTTGTGGGGATTTTCCATTCCTTGATGGATTTAATTTTGTTAGGGCTTGCCTTAACACCCTCATGAAATACAATATGACCCCAAAATTCCACTTTTTGTACCCCAAAGAAACATTTGGAGAGATTGGCATACAATTGTTTCTCCTCCAGTAGTTTGAGCACCCTATGAACACGTTGAACATGGTCTTTCCTAGACTTGATATAAATTAGTATATCATCAAAAAATACTAACACAAATTTTCTAAGGAAGTGTTTGAAAGTGGAATTCATCAAACCTTCAAATGTGGAAGGTGGATTAGTAAGGCCAAAAGGCATGACCAAAAATTCATAATGACCTTCATGAGTTCTAAATGTTGTTTTCATAATGTCTTTTGTCTTCATTCTAATTTGATGATATCTTGAACAAAGATCCATATAAATTGCTCCATGTTGCTCATCCAACAATTCATTAATGACAGGAATGGGAAAA
Organism: Pinus tabuliformis; assembly: GCA_031772625.1. Lineage (NCBI taxonomy): Eukaryota > Viridiplantae > Streptophyta > Pinopsida > Pinales > Pinaceae > Pinus > Pinus tabuliformis. The sequence continues at coordinate 1,180,720,087 of CM062816.1, forward strand.
TTATATTTCATAGTGAGTTTCTTGATCTCTTTATAATTCGGACACATACGCCATGATCTATCCTTCTTGTGCACCAATACTACTAGAGAAGAAAAAGAAATTTGGCTAGGTTGAATTATACCTGCCTCTAGCATTTATGGAACCATAAATTCAATTTCACTTCCTGGAATCAAGTGAATAGAATGATCATGATCATGAATAGGTGGGAGACCTTTGGGGGTCTCAATTACCTTGGAATGATTGTCAAGGACTCTTTTGAGATTTGGAGAAATGGATGACTTAGATGTTTAAACATCTAGCAAACATAATTGTGCAATTAACCCTTGTTGTTACTTATTCAAAATATTTTTCATGTCATTAGATCTTATTATCTTCCTAGGTTTTGTTGTGATACCCCTTAATTCAATTTCCTTTCCTTCTGAGAAAAAAATCAAGAAAAGTTCTTAAAAATTAAAAGCTATCATCCCCAAATATTGTAACCATCGGACTCCTAATATAATATATGCACCACTCATTGGAATGGAAACAATTGGACTATTCAATACATATTCCCCCATGGTTAGATTGATATTATGGCAGTTCCCTAAGCAATTTATAGTTCCTCTATTTAAAACCATCAGTTGACACTCTGGTGATGGATATAGAAAGCAATTCAAATCCTTGGTCATCTTACAATGAATAAAATTATGAGTATTATATGAATCAATCATCACTATTACCTTTTTCTTCTTGAATATCCTTTTATCTTGAGAGTTTGAGGAGTAGTAATTCCCACCAACGCATTACAATATATGGTCGGATTCATTTCTTCTTTTTCATCCCCTAGGGTTAGTTCCCAATGTATATCTTCTTCTTTTGATGTTTCTTGATCTTTTTCTTCCTCATGATCTTCACAATATATGTAAAATAATTTATTCTCAACACGCTTATGACCTTTAGTGTATTTGCTATCATAATTGTAACACAACCCATTTGCTATTTTTTCCTCTAGTTGTTGTGGTGTCAACTTGATAGGTTGTGGGAAGCTAGGAGTGGCAATACTTCCATATTTATAGTTGTGAGTGCTAGACCTCCTTATTTCCATAATTTTCTTTCAAATTTTCTTTCCATCCTTAATGCATTCTCCAATGACTTAGGTTCCCAAAGACAAACCTCATGTTGGATGTTATCCTTTAATGTCCCTAAGAAGACATCAATCAGATGATACTATCAAATATAATTTACTTTGACATTCAACCTTTGGAATTCCTCAATGTTCTCCCAAATGAACCCTTTTGTTTGATATTTATCATTTGGCTGAAGAAGGTATTTCTTTTTGTATCCTCATAATGTGCTATCAATTCCTTCGTAAAAATTGTCCAAGTGACTAGTGATTTACGAGAACAAAATCATTGATACCATACAAATTGATTGGGTTCTAAATATAAAGATGCAATGCGTACCTTTTGTGTGTGTTGCACATCATGCAGATCAAAGAACTTCTCCATCTATAGTATCCATGTTACTGGAGCCTTGCCATCAAACTTCCTCATATCGATCTTTGGAATGTCGTTGGTCTTAAACCGAAAGTTAGAGTCTCTAAAATAATGATTCACATTCCTTCTATTCTCATCATGAGTTTCATGGAACACCTTGTCACCATTAGGAAGCATTTCTTGTAGAAATTTTTTCAAACCTCCCATTTCATACTTTTAAACCATCCTTCAAACCTGTTAGCGCTTGAAATTTCACCTCAGGCTGAGAAAGGTAAACCTCAAGGCTACATCAAACCATTCAGCCTCGTAGCTAGCCCTACGGGGCAGGAGAAGGCTCTCTCCGGTCAATCTCGGTAAATCTTCAATGGGATGAGATGACCAACAAGGTAACACTGATATTAGGCTAGTAAACTGATTTAAAAGGTTGATTTGGGGTTTTTTGGGTTTTTGGTGGCAAATTGAGGAATTGCAATTTTGGATGCGGGGATTGGACACAGTTTCTGCAGGGGGTTCCTTGGGGCAAGGTAGGAAATAGTATTGATGCCTTAAAGTGAGATGGATGATCAGGAATGAAAGATGAGGAGCTAAAGAGAGCAAACAATGACTTTGAATTCCCTTTAGACAGTAGAAAACATTGAAATTAAACAAATTTAAAAGCAGAGCATGGCTAGCATGAATTCATACTTTAACACTTCATTTGTTTAATGTGCAGCAGTAAAGAAAGGAAATGAATCACATAACAAAGCTTACAAGAACATTGAGAAACACACCATCAACACATGAGTCCACAAGAATTCCAAAGATGACTGCAAAACCCTGGTCTTCCTTAGCCAAAAATTGCAGAGATACAGTGAAAATATACAATGATAGCTTCTCCCTCAAGAGTCCAACCATGAAAATGAGCAAGAAAGTACATAATATAGATGATCTAACCTCTTTCCCTGCCTCCATGGGTCGAGCTCACTATCCTAGGAGCTGTTTGAACCACTTCTAAACTAAGCACTACAAAATAGGCAGTCAAAACAACTTGCCTCTATAAACTTGGAAACCAGTTCATACATTCAATTTTTACCCTTTACATAAATGAATTTTCTAGAAGTGTTAAACAAGAGTAAAAGTATCTAAAAAGTGTCACAATTACATCCAAGAGGACCATCATTAACCTCAAAAAGTCAAAAAGAGTCAAATCTGCGTTTTCTGGGCTGAACAAGTCAATTCTGGCAAAATCTGCTCAACGGGTCACGCCCCCCTGCTCAACGGGTCGCGCACATTGGGAGCTCTGTTTGAGGCACTTGCAGGTGTCAGAATTGGGTGCAGGATAGCTCGTTGGAAAGGTCTGTGAGTCTACTTTCCAACCCAACTAGAATTTTTGAATTTGGAGGTAATTTTCCCTACTAAAAATTAATTCTCCCAAGACTGGTTTCTGCAACTCAAAAAAGGGGCAGAAAGTCAAATTTTGCATGTATTTTGACCTTCTGGAGGCCCAAAACCCCATAAAAACTCAAGTCCATCCATAGGAATATGTAAATTTGCATAAAAAATCTAGAAATGCTGAGTTTTTGCAAAAAGGAGCTGTCATGACAAAGGGTCTCACCGGGGGTGAGACCCGTTGAGGAGCCAAAACTTGTAAATTTCCAAAAAATGCCAAAATTACCCAAAATTCTCAAAAAAATTTGGGATTTAAGCTGTGGCTAGGCTAATGAGTGCCATGATCCTTGAGTGAAGCCTCAGCCAATATACGGAGGGGATTTGGCTTCTTTCTCTGTTTTTGAGCCTCGGTCAACCTCCTTTGAAAAACTTTCATTTTGGCTTTGCATACATGCATCCTTGCCCAATAATGATTTTTCATATTTCTCAGCAGCTTTTTCTCTTGGTTGGCCTTAGCCAACAGCCTCTCTAAGTATGCATTCACCTGAATGAGCATTGACTCTCGGTCAGCAGGCAATGGATCACCGGGTCTTCTTCGGTTCAAGATTCGGTCACTACGAATCCTCCATAACTCATCAAGTGCTTTCTCCTCCTCTAACTATTTGTTCCGCTGCTCCAAGTAAGTGATAGTCCATTGGGCACCCTCAAGTCTCTTCTGCAAAGCATCATTTTCAGCCCTGAGATGCTGAATGATCTCCTTTGCCTCTCGGCTAGGAGAACTGGCCTCAAGATCAATGACCTCGGTGTCTGGGACTCCTGATGGACCCTCATGAATCATGGGCTGTTTGCCCCTCTGTGCCGATGAAGAGAGTGAGGCCCCTTCCACCTGATGTGGAGATAACACTCACTGAGCTGATGATGAAGGCGAGACCCCTTCCACCTGCTGTGGAGATAGTACTTGCCTAGCTGCTGCAAATAAGGCCCTTGGGCCTTTCTGATAGGTGACCAGAGGTGTGGAGCTGACATGTCGGGTGACCGGAATATCAGGCTGCTGAGATGGTCCTCCCTCCTCATGAATGACCTCCTCATGAATGACCCCCTCATGATGTGGCTGAGGTGGCACTATGAAAAACTCACGAGAGATAAACTCCTCCCATGAGATACCCTGCTGTGTCAACTGATGCAAGACTATGAGTTGAATCAAACCATAATGACATAAGCTCCTGTACTGCTGGGCCGGGGTCTTCTTCTGCAACATGGGCACCATCCTCTGAATGTTATGAAAGAAGAAGACCAGGATGTTCATCATCCTCACTCGGGTGAAATGCATCAAAAGGCGAATGTGATATGAGTACACCTGTGAAAATCTGCCCTCACAGGTAAAATAGTGCATAATAAGCCTCATGATGGGAGCATACTCGCTCCGGAGAAATCTGAATAGAAAAACACCCGCCAAATGTCTCATGAATGGTGGCCGGACATAAGGCTCAAAGTGAACAAAATCTAGCAACCTGCGCTTAGGCCACACCTCACCAACATCTGGTATCCCTGTAGCATGTGAGATCACCTCGGGTGTCAATGTAAAATCTACCCCTGCTAGATTGACATGTCCATCATGCAAATGTAAAACAAAGAGGCGGGCCAACTCTCTGTGATGTTGAATCTAGGAGATCCTCTCACAAAACTGATAACAAGACATGTACTGAAAACAAGTCACTGCCATGGGACAAGCCTGTAATTCTGCCAAAGAGGTGGGCTCCTCTCGCTTATGATGTCCACCCTTACCACCCCTACGAGGCCTCCTCTGTACCTCAACCTCTGTAGATGATGAATGGTCATCACTTTGCTCATAATTTTTGGTTTCTGACATGGTTTAGGAGCAAAGTGGACAAACTGAACTGCTGTCTCTGCCTGCAAAAAGTGCTGAAATCTATGTTGTTTCAAGGGGAAAAAGACATGAGGGAAATGTTAGGGGAGGGATTCTTTAACAAGGAATGGGAATATATAAACATAACAGGGAATTTTTAAGGGAAATGTTGCAAATCATTATGCATACAGGAATACATATTTATAATTGGGAAATCATTTGCAAAGATCATTGTATATGGGAAAAAACATGTATGAAAGTGAACATGGGAATCTGCTTACATGCATTAATAGGGGAAATAGGGAAACCATACACACAACATGCTGACATATTTACCAACATTCTTGTTTTATTTACACATGCATATGGTGGGGGAAACTAGGGTTTTGAATTTTGTTTTTTGATGCTTTGGGAGAGGGGTAGGGTTTTCATTTTTTAATGATTAGGGATGGGGAAAGATTTGCATTTCATTTGTAAAATAATATGGGAAAGAGATGAACATATAAGTGTCAGTGAAAGGGAAAGGAGGGAAACAAACCAAAGGGAAAAATAACTTGAAACAACATAAACCCTAGCACCATTTGCTCATTAACATTGCAGCCATATAAAGGAGTTCCACTTGCAAAATTTTAATCATTTTAACATGTTCATGACACCCACCATCATAACCAGCAATTAATCCATGTTTAGAGCACCTACCTCGAGCAAATTGATAGCTTGGAAGGAGTTTGAGGTAAGTTGTTTGAAGTTTGCAGCAAGTCGGTTCAACGGGTCGCGCACCACCTTCAACGGGTCGCGCCCCTCTGACGGGTCGCGCCCGTCGTTTTTCTGAACGGTGGGAGACCCTCTGACGGGTCGCGCGAACCCAACAGGTCGCGCACCTAGCTCAACGGGTCGCGCACCTCTCTGCTGCCCGAAACTGCTCTGCCTTCGCTCCTTTCTCACAATCGCTCTCTCAAACCTCTCTTGCAAGCGTTAGGATGCACAATGAGAGTGAAAGGAGGGAATTTAGGCTTTTATAAGTTTCATTTGAAAAAATTTCATTCATAAACCCACTTTCTAATGTTTTCCTTTTGACACTTTATAACACTGATTTTTGGTTTCTTTTATCCTGAATTTGACTCATTGAGTGCTTTGACTTGATTCTTTTTGCAGGTAGATCATCTGAGGGACCTTGGCAAGGGGACCAGGGTTGCATTTTGTCCTCTGAAGACTTTTGAAATTTCATCACTTATTTACAAAAACTGAGAAAATGACCTTGGCTTTAAAAACAGAGTTTTTAAATCCAAGGTGAAAGTTCACTGTACAAGATAAAAATATTGGAGAAACATGTTTACAATCCTCCCTCTGGCTTGCTGAGTACTCATGGATTTCCAAAGACATGACCTTGCAGAGATAAATGACCAAAACCCTAGACCTAGGACTTTGACCTCCAAATCAAGACAAGCTTGAAAAACTTAATGACCTGATCCAGCAAAGCCAAGAGGGGTATAAATAGACCAGCTCCTCCATCAGGGTTATGGCATGCCTAACGGGATGCAAAATTTGACACTGATGAGACACCTACTAATGCAAATGCAAAGAGCTTTGATCACTGATGGAGGGCTTTCAAGACCGACACTAACAAAACCTTCTATGTCCCTTTTTAATTTTTCTTTTAAACCATCCATCTTAACATTCATCATTATCCTTATTTTGGCTTAATAGGTGTATCCATTTTTTTTGTTTCGAGGAAAAATATTGGTATCTATGCTTCAATATGCCCTTTGAATCACTTCAAACTGATTTTTCAAACAAAAGTTATGCAAAAAAAAAAAACACATTTTTTTTCTTTATTTTAGGAACTCGATATTGAAACTATTGTATCTCTATAATTTCTACCTCCCAAGGTCTAAAACTTCATCCTAATATATATTTATAGGTCCTATTTCTAACCCCACAAGTTATAACAATATTAGATTCTTAAAGATAATGATATACCAAATCTCCCACAATGGCCTGATTATGGACCGTTTAGTATAGCAAACTTGTACAGACTGCCATGTGTCAATTTTTGACCTTTGGATCTGAAATTTCTCCTAAAGAAACTAAAGTCCATGAAATTTGAGGAACATTTTATAGAATTAAAATATGATGCTCAAAGAGAAATTTATGATGATTTTCCCTATATCACTTGTTTGAGACTGAATTCTGGAGCATGCACAAACCCTAACGTTTGTTTTACCATATCTCAGAAAATATAGTGAAACAATATTGGAAATTTCTACACAAAGTTCATCAATATTTTTTCTCTGCGTGGTAGAAATTTCAGCTTTTGAAGCCTCGTAGAAAAAAATGTTATAGCAAAAATTCCAAGATGGCTTGTTTGAAGCAATGAAACCATAAGATCTAAAGCTCTGATATCAAATGTTATATAACTAGATCACAAAACAGAAGAAAACATAGATTAACAACTTCAAAGTAAGCCTCTTCAAGGGGGACACCTCCTTTTACATCACGTAAATGAAAAATTCTTAGATGCTTCAAATGACAAGGCCTCCTTGGTATATATAGGATTTAGAGGGGTCGCAATATAATGAGGGCCCACATAACAATAATAATGTAGGGGTGAAAAAATAACAATGGTGGGTTTCTATGGGGCATAATAATAATAATAATAATAAGGGGGCTACACTAGTATTATATGGACCTAACACATTTTTTCCGAAATAAATGTTCGAACAAGCTCCTTGTCATCCCTGCTAGCTGATAGCTAATCGTAATCATCTTTGCACTTTTAGTATCTTTTCGCTTTCTTTGACTTGAAGATGAAGTCAGGCCAGTACTGGATGTGCAAGTTTAAAATTGTACAGGGTTTCCACCTCTTTGCTTGTACTTTATTTTAATACTAATGCTCCCTTTTTCAGCAATTTATCTAGTACTCATTGTTGGTTCTTGATTATTGCTTGGAGCACTGTGACTCTCTTCACTTTCCTCTACAACTCTTTTCAACAAGCTCTCATATGCAATAGCATCTAGATGTGTGATAAATAGGCCTTTTGGATCAAAGCCTCTTCGAGCTTCAGCTTCTTATAAATTAAAAAAATGTAAAGACTTCATAAGCTCTATAAGGTGGTTTCCATTCTTTACAGTTACTTTCCTAACAATAAATGGCAAAGAAATATATTGTTTTTTTCTTTTTATGTTAAAATATAAATTTTCAATCATAGTATTGCCTCTAGACTTCAATAAAAATACCAATCTATAACAATTGTTGGAAGCAACAATGGTTTACCTTGAAACCCATAAACTCGAATAACCATATTATATTCTATTTCTTCATGTATGCTTTTTCCCCACAAGAAAACTTGTGCTTCACTAGATATTCGATGGGGCTCTTGTCCAATTATCATGAAAATAACTTTCTTTACAAAAATATCTTGGATTAGACAAAAAATTGAAGTAGCTTCCTGCCTCCACAATATGGGATACCATAACTACATTGATTGTTCAATAAAATTGAATTTATGGTTATGCGGAAAGTCATGAAAGACATGAATCGAGATGAGGGTTGTGATAAGATATGCCATCATGAAGAATATATTGCTTTTGAACAAATTCACTAATTGAAAATCTAATTCATTTGAAATAAGATCAGTCTAGTTGAATACACAATTTTTTTTATATGAATAATAGAGCACATAGAGAATGGATCTTGGGACACTAATCATAGTTTCTTGGCCCATTAGACGGACACATTTCCAATAGAAATCTTTAAATTATTGTCTAAATAGAGTAATATCTATAAAGGAAATATCAGAAGGAACCTCAGAAGTTGGCGAAATGAACTCTTGAAAGAAGTTCGAGTCACCTTCCCGTGACTCTAAAAAACTATTTTCTTTTGACAATTTTAATCATATATATGGATTTGGTAACTTGAATATGCACATGAATGCCTCAAGTGTAGAAGAAATAGGAGTCTTCTTGGTTTCTAGCATAATTTTTCTCAACTTTAAATCAAAATTTTGTGTGCACAAATAAATGATTTCTCTAAAATCAAACACTTTTCGGATGCATGCAGCATTCGCTAATCTTCTAGACCAAATCTTATCACTATTATTCTCTTCCATGGATAAATTCACATATCGTTGAAATGCAGTTGACCACTAAAAGATTTGATTGATAAGTGAAAGTGATTTAATCATATCAGTGCAAATAGCATTTTTTTCCTCCCCTAGTAGCCATTTTTCACTTTGTACTTACAAAATATTATGTCAATCAATAACGTTTTCAATGCCCTTTAAGTATAGATTTATCAGTATGATAAAAAATCACCACCTATTACTATTCTGCCTATAAAATATATTTTACAAGACACTCTCAATAAATACCAGTTTAAAAGAGCAAAGTCGGTGTTTAGGGGAAATAGTGGAAATAATTCACATAGTCTAAACAGGCCACATTTTCGCCTAGAAAGCAATAGAAAATTTGGCATGATTTTTAAAAAGCCAGCACAATTTTTTGGAAAATGGGATTACAGTTGGAAAGCTTCAGGATTTTTGGTATCGCAGTGATTGTTGATGGTACTGAATCCATTTCTACCAAAGAAAAAAGAAAGGAAAAAAAATGATTTTAACACTGACAATTAAACTTTTTGGAAAACATTGTGCTGCTTAGTGGCAAGAAATTCATTTTTTGGACAAAAGTACGCTCTCGATAAACAACGTCAAAATGAATGTCAAAATTATAATGCTACTTTTCAATTTTGTGATTTATCCGTTCACACTATTTGTTACTATTTTGCATGTGAGATTTGTTTGACGAAACATTTTGATTAAATAGCAATTCAAAAACAACAAAGTTGGTATTTCCAGGTGATCAGGTGCTCAAAGTTATGCTCAAAAATAAAACTATCAGAATTTTGTTAATATTAGCTTCAGATCAAAGACCTCATCGTTCTGAATCCAACGGTGTGAATGTCACTCAAATCCGAGCTCGTACGCAGAAGTTAGAGCAAGTCAAAGTTCAAGTTTGATTTGTCTACATGGCAGGATTGGATGACATGGCAAAGCCCTTCAGGGAATGATGAGGCACCAAGTTGCAGCCTGCCACTGGCCCCCGTATATCACAAATCTCAAGTCGCAGGCGAGAAGGTGTTTAAAATCAGCCCCAGAACAACCAAGGTTGTGATGCGATAAGGCAATCGCATATCGCAATCGCAATCGGTGAAGCGAAGGCATTTCAGTAATCGGTCCCCGACAAGTTTGGGTTGTGATGTGATATCACAGATCGCAATTGTACACAAGTCCCTCATATTTATGACTGTCAACAAGACTCCACCAATTGCGATGAGTGATGGGAACCCGAATGCGATAAGTTATGCATTCTGGTTAATAATCCCGCCGGGTCTGCCGATATTGCAATCACACAGTTGCTGCTTTGTTCACAAGACCATCCATCGGGTTTTTACGCTGATTGTGATTTGTGATACGACCGATAGGTTATGGCCCACCGCACGGCCAAATTTTCACCCAGTTAGCGGATTTTAGGCCGAATTTGATGGTTAGTGGCTGGAAAATGGGAATTTGTTGAGCAAATTGTGGGAGAGCTGGGAGAGGTCACAACTTCTTTAGTTCTTATCCAAATTAGGTGCAAAAAGAGTCAATGCTAGCAGTTTTGGCTATTCTGAATTCATTGAGATAGATTTCAGAGGCATTTGAGTATTGTAAACACACTTTTGTTTGAGCATAATAGAGAGGCCCAAGCATTGGAAGCTGGATTGAGGAGATGTAGCCCAGGAGGGGTGAACTCCTCATCAAATCTTTGTGTTGTGTGTTGTATTTTGATGTTCTTTACTGTTATTTTACTATTGTTCATAATATATTTTATGTTAAATTGTTTATAACATTTACATAAGAAACTCTAATGGGAATCAATTAATTAAGCAAAAATAGTTAATCCTTAAGCACTTGATAAGCAAATGATAAGCATCTTGGTTTTATTCTGAATGGGGAATTAGCACAACATTACTAACTGTTGGAGTTTCTAAGTTTAACCCGTTAGAAATTCTTCCTGTCCTATCTGATTTATTTCTTCCTACTTGTTCAATTACTTAACAAGTTATTTACCATGTAAATACTAAAAATAAATACAAGTACAATATCAACACATACATATCATCAAATGAAATTAAACAAGCACACAAGTGACACTGTTGTTTTTGGACTAATGTCCCCGGAAAAAACCCAATGCAAGAAAACGGTGCAGCTATTCAGAGGGTTTTATTATTATGCAGATTCAGAATACAAACTAGGTGCCATAAATGGCTCACCCTATAGAGAATTCCCTCGGCAGTAGTACCTCTCAGTCAGAGACATATATTTTGGCTAAATCATCGGATGAACGATCCCACAGTGACAATGCAACTTCTGCTGCTCTGCGTCACCCTATCCAGCACTCTAGCTCTCAGTCTGTCCCACAAAATGCTCTTAGCACTGCCTCTAGGCCTTGCGTCAGCCTCTCTGGCCCAGCATCAGCCTCTCTGGGCTCTGTGTCAGCTTTTGGAGCTTCTGTCTTAGCCCCTGGACCCTCTACATCTCACACGCCAGCCCTCTCTGGCTCTGCGTAGCTCCTGGCTACCTCTTCGTGGCCTTTGGCTAGCTCTGTGTCCCTCTCCTGGCTCTACGCTTATCCTCCTGGTACTAACTATGCCTCTCTTCTATGTATTCACTACCCCTCAGCTGCAACTCAGATCACTTACTTGATTTCCTCAGCAAACCCTACCCCAGACAATCGAGTTCTTGAGCTCTCTTGGTGTATTCTCCAACTGACCCTCAAGCCTCCTCTTATATTTTTCTCGTTGGTCCATCAAAAACCGAGATTAAATCTCTAATCAATGGCTAATATTATATTTGGCTTGATCCATGACTTTTGGAACCTTATAACCCAGATTTATATTAATACCCATTAATATTTTATTTTTCCTAAGTTTAGACTTAGGAACTCCATTAAAAATATTAATTATTTTAATATCTCCCAAACCAGTTAGAATCTGCTGAAACTATTTTTGGGTCTTGGATATCTCATGTGCTTTAGCCTCTCCACCAATTTTCATGGCTAGAGCACATTTGATGTTACCCCAAATCAACACTCCCTATTAGTGAGGACTGTGCTCTAGTATTACTCCTCACTGAGTATCACCCTAATCATCTAGCATCAGTCCCTGTGTTGATGCTAGGCCTCCCCGCCCAACATTCTCTGCACTGCTACATCATTTACTGCTACCCATGGCCTTGCTATTGCCACTGTTGCATCCGTATGGTAGCTCCCTCTGCATTGTGTTACTGCTCATGGCCCTGCCACTGCCACTACTGCATCTGCACTGCATCCCCTCTCATCATGCTGCATCATGCTGCCTATAGCACTACCACTGCTAACTGCTACACTACAACTCAGTTACTGATAAGTAAGTAATTGATCCTCCCAACTCTAACATCTCTGTCAGGCTAGAAACACTCTTGATGTTGAAGCTCCCTCTGTCGCTGATAAGTGCTCCCTCTACTGACCTCTATGATGTTGCATCTCACACTGTTGCCTCACGCTGTCCCGGGACTCCTGCACTATAGCACTCTCTGTCACTCCATCCACATCCGTCTCTATCGACATCCGTCAGTCCTGCTACTCTTCTTCGAGGCTCCCATAGCCATGTATAATCCAAGAGGTTGGGTACCTCGAGGATCCTGCCCCTCATCGCCTATAGTCCATCTGACTACAGCTCTATGTCTCCCCACTTCCTCTCAAGTGGCACATGAGCACTCATGGCACAGTTGTCATCTATCTCCACTTCGTTTTCTACCCTTGCTGGCGTTGCCTTGGTCTCAGAAGCCTCTCCCTTACTCTTTTACCTCGGACACTGGTTCACATAGTGACTATTTCCCCACAATGGAAGCATTTGACCTTGGAGAGGTCCTTCTTCTTTCTCTTCTCCTGCTTTCCTGCAGATGCGAGAGTCGCATCTTCTTCTTCCTCCTTCTTGATTCTAGCCTATTTTTCACTACTCCACGCCTTGGTCACCTGTATGATCTCTTCTTGATGAAGAGACGTCCACATTTCCTCCCAATCTGGAAGGCTCACCCTATCTAGTATGCTCTGGACAAATACCTCCCAATATTATGAGACTGCGATCAATGCAGTCCTCACCATCAGTTCCTGATCCGACGTGGCCCCTATGGAAGTTAGTTGATCACAGATCTCCTTCAATCCATCGATGAAGACATCTATCTGCTCTCCCTTCCGCATCTGGTATGACCGCAACTGATTTTCAAGTAACATCTTCCTTTGCACGAAAGTATGCTGGTATAATTTCTTCAGGGCATCCCACATCTCATTTTCCGTGTCCTTCTCGGTAATATGTGACACCACATGGTCCTTAACCCCATCAAGGATGGTGCACTTCACTCTAGCCATTGCCTCCTCGTACTTCTCATTTTTAGCTGGGTCAAATAGGATCGCTATCATTTTCAAGGCGAAGTCCTTGATGCAATATTTGTCTAGAATGGACAAGATCTTGGCCTTCCAGACAACGAAGTTGGAAGCTCCATCCAATCTATGCTGATCTCTCAGTCCATTCACAGCCATTATCCTGCTCTTCTTCTGACTCCTCTGAGTCTCTTTACTTCCCTCCTGGAAGTCCTCGGTTAGACTCCCTATGAGTCTCGATTTCCTTTTTGAAAATCCCTCCTCCTTGGTCTTGCCCTGTTAGGTACTGTTCTGACCACAGTACCCCACCATCTTTGCTCCAAAAAATTATCCGCAGCCCCTATACTTCAACAACTTGAAGAACTGAGCCTCTAGGATCTACACAATCCTGACACCAGCAAAATATGCACCTCCTAGCCACAGCGTCAATCCTTTCAGGTTGAGAAAGATGATCGGGCATTGCGTAGGTCAGGTCTGCTCCTCTCTGCCACTGCACTGATCCTCCTCCTGGCTTGAACTGATGATGCAGGCACTCTGCATCACCCCTTCCTTCTTGCTTTCTTCTAAGAACAACTTCTATCACTTAGGACAACTGTTATCTGCTTCTACTGCTCTTCTCAGCTGATGCCTTCAGTTATCCTGTGAGCTGCAACCTAGCTCTGATACCATGTTGGAATTTCTAAGTTTAACCCGTTAGAAATTCTTCCTGTACTATCTGATTTATTTCTTCCTACTTGTTCAATTACTTAACAAGTTATTTACCATGTAAATACTGAAAATAAATACAAGTAAAATATCAACACATATATATCATCAACTGAAAGTAAACAAGCACACAGGTGACACCGTTCTTTTTGGACTAATGTCCCCGAAAAAACCCAATGCGGGAAAACCAGTGCAACTATTTAGAGGGTTTTATTATTTTGCAGTTTTAGAATACAACCTGGGTGCCATAAATGGCTCACCCAATAGAGAAGTCCCTCAGTGGTATTACCTCTCAGTCGAAGACAGATATTTCGGCTAAATCACTGGATGAACGATCCCACAACAACAATGTAACTTCTACTGCTCTACGTCACTCTGATAGGGACTGTGTCACCCTATCCAGCTCTCTAGCTCTCAGTCTGTCCCACGAAATTCTCTTAGCATTGTCTCTAGGCCCTGCGTCAGTCTCTCTAGCCCAGTGTCAACCTCTTTGGGCTCTGCATCAGCTTATGGTGCTTTTGTGTCAGCCCCTGGACCCTCTACATCTCACACGCTGGCCCTCTCTGGCTCTTTGCATCTCCTGGCTGCCTCTGCGTGGCCTTTGGCTGGCTCTGCGTCCCTCTCCAGGCTATGTGCTAATCCTCCTGGTACTAACTCTGCCTCTCTACTATGTATTCACTACCCCTCAGCTACAACTTAGATCACTTACTCAATTTCCTCAGCAAACCCTGCCCCAGAAAATCAAGTTCTTGATCTCTCTTGGTGTATTCTCTAACTGACCCTCAAGCCTCCTCTTATAATTTTCTTGTTGGTCCATCAACGATCGATATTAAATCTCTAATCAACAGCTAATATTAGATTTTACTTGATTCATGAATTTTGGAACCTTCTAACCCAATGTTATATTAATACCCATTAATATTTTATTTTTCCTAAGTTTAGACTTAGGAACTCCATTAAAAATATTAATTATTTTAATATCTCCCAAACCCGTTAGAATCTGCCCAAACCATTTCCAGGTCTTGTATATCTCATGTGCTTTAGCCTCTCCACAAATTTTCATGGCTAGAGCACATCTGATACTACCTGAAATCAACACTAATCTGCTCCATTTTAGATCAAGTTGGTATCAGAGCATTGGAGTTTTCTTACTAGATTTTCTTTGTGAAAGAAGGATTTAATTGTTTGCTAGTTTTGTGGCATGATAAAAAGATTAAAACTCAAAAGAGGTGAAGGAAAGTTGGTTGAAAGCCCTGTAGTTGGCTCAAGGGGAAGAAGAGCAAGGTTGCCACAATCTCCAACACCAGTTCAGCCTCAATTTGCAGTTGAGACTCCAGAGACTATGTCTCATGAAGGAGAACCTACAAACATGAAAGAAGATGAGAAGACCATCAGAATGGCTTTCTTTGATAGGGCAGAGGTGGTGAAGGTCCTCTATGAAGAGAGGAACAGCAGGTTGCAAGTAGAAAGTTCCAAACCTCCCAAACGAGAAGGCTCTTCAGGAGGAGGTAATCGAAAAGGAGGTAATGGGAATGGAGATAAACCTCCACCCTCTCCACCATCTTCTTCATCTTCTTCTTCACAAGCATCTTCACACTCTTCCACTAATACAATCGTTACTCATACTCATAATCGTTACTCATACTCATCATCATTCTTCAAAAGGAACTCGTAAATCACCTTTTCTAAAACTTGATGGTAAAATCGAGTTGCCCATGTATAATGGTGAAGTGAATGCAGAGAAGCTTGATAATTGGATTTATCAGTTGGAGGTGTATTGTAGAATTCAAAACCTTCAAGAGGATGATATCAAAATTTAGTTGGCTTCATTGAGAATGGAGGGTGTAGCACTCATTTGGTGGGAATTAAGGACTCAAGACGAGATCAAAAAACATGGTAAGATCTCTATTTCTTGGAATGATTTCATTGCTGCTATAAAAAGACAATTATACCCTTTAGCTCATATGCAAAAAGCTATCATGAATTGGAAAAATTTCAGACAATTAAAAGGTCAAAATGTGCAAGAGTATACTCAGGAGTTTAGGAGAAGATCTCTTATGCTAGGAGTAGACTTGCAGTCACAAGATACTTTGTCGAAATACATAAGAGGTTTGCATAGCTATCTTCGACACACCATTCTTATGTTTAATCCCACGAATCTTGATGAGGTCTATTTTCAAGCTACATGCCTCGAAGCAAGAGGGAAAAATGTAGAAGAAGAAGGCAAGAAGAAGTGATTCTAGTGTGGTGAAAAAGGAGAGAAATCTAAAGGAAAGCAGAAGAAAAATGTTTTTGTTAAGTAAGAAGGTAAGAAACCCATATGCAAGAATTGTTCCAAAGAGGGCCATGATGAAGCGCATTACTAGAAGCTTCATCCTGAGTTAAGACCGAATACATTTAACAATAAAAGGAAACAAAAGACAAACATTTTTGTACAACAAGACTTGGGTTCCAACTCAGGTGATGAAACAAGGATTGCAGCCACAGTCACTAAAGGGAAAGTCGTGGAAAAGACAAGCAAAGTGGAAGCCATGGAAAGCACCAGCACAACAAATAACTCTAACAATGCTTCAAATGAAGAAACAGAATTGAGTTGTTCCATATCAGAGTTATTTCCAAACACACCAAGATTAATACATTGTTTGACAGTGGATCCCGGGAAAATTTAATTTCTACAGACTTGGTCAAGAAGTTCAATCTGGAAACCGTGCCTCATCATAGACCGTATCCATTGGGTTGGATAACCAAGGATGAAAATTGCCAATTTCGTTGATGAAGTTGAATTAGATGTAGTGTTGCTGGATATTTTTGGAATTGTGTTGGGAAGCCCGTATCTATATGACCGGAAAGTCGTTTTCCATAGATTTGAGAACAAATATAATTTGTTCAAATATGGAGTGGAGTATAGTGTGAGATTCCATCGTATAAATCTTAATTTATCTTTAGCAAGTGCAGGGAAAATGAAGCAACTGGTGAATTCCAACAAGAATCTCATGCTCCTTATGATCAAGTAGATGAATGACACAGAGTGTGAATCCTTTGCACGCTGTGACGTGAATCTAAAATCCAAATTGGTTGATGTGGTCAATCAATATGGAGATGTGTTTCAAGAACCAAAGGGATTGCCACCAAAAAGGGGAATTCAACACGAAATTTAGCTACAGCATGACTGCCCACTCCCAAATATCGGTATGTATCGAATGTCAATTCTAGAAAGTTTAGAAATTAAGAAACAGATCCAGGAATTGTTAGCTAAAGGTGAAATTCATCCCTCTACTTCGCCATGTGGTTCACCAATTGTTTTGGTACCCAAGAAAGATGGAACTTGGTGCATGTGTGTATATTATCAAGCTTTGAATAAAATTACCATAAAGAATCGATACCCACTGCCCAAAATAGATGATTTGCTATATCAGTTGAAGAATGCAAAATATTTCACTAAATTAGACTTGAGAAGTGGATATCATCAAGTTAGAATAGTTGAGGAGGATATTTGGAAGACTGCTTTTAAAACCAAACATGGATTGTTTGAGTGGCTGGTTATGCCTTTCGATCTTTGAAATGCTCCAATTACATTCATGAGAGTTATGAATGATGTTTTAAGATCCTTTCTTGATGAGATTGTAATCGTCTATTTAGATGATATTTTGATATTCAACAAATCACGAGAAGAGCATGTCAAGCATGTGAGGAAAGTATTGGATGTCTTAAAAAAAGAACAGTTATTTCTAAAGATGTCTAAATGTGAATTTGGGAAAACTTCCTTAGTGTATTTGGGCCACATAGTTGGAGGAGGTGAGCTAAAGATTGACCCATCTAAAGTTTCAGTCATTGTGAATTGGCCAATACCCAAATCAGTCACAGAAGTAAGGAGTTTTCTAGGAGAAACACAGTACTAGAGGAAGTTCATTGCCAACTTCTCTTCCATAGCAGCTCCACTACATGCTTTGACCAACGTGAAGGTTCTCTTCCAGTGGGGATGCAAACAACAAAAAGCATTCGAAGGGCTTAGAACGTTTTTTGTTGTTTGCCTTCTTCTTTTATTGATGGACATTTCCGTGTAAGTAAAACAAGCAAATATTCAGAGGTATTTTTACTGGCCTCGTATGCTTGAAAGTGTGTCACGTTTTATCGAAGGTTGTTCATTGTGTGTAGTCAGTAAGCCTAGTAATAGGAAACTAGGATTGTACACACCACTTCCAGTGCCTTCACATCCATGGGAGAGTGTTTCTATGGATTTTGTAGGAGGTCTTCCTTTATCAAGAAAAGGCCATGATTATTTGTATGTAGTTGTGGATAGGTTCAGCAAAATAGCTCAACTTTTCTTTCAAAATGTATGGGTTCATTTTGGATTACCTACTTCTATTGTAAGTGATCGTGATTCCCGATTTGCTGGGAATTTTTGGTCAAATTTATGGAAATTGATGGACACCAAGTTGAAGAAGAGTAAAACCTTCCATTCGTAAATAGATGGTCAAACTGAAGTGGTTAACATGACAGTTGTTCATTTTCTAAGAGGATATTGCAGCAAACATCCTAAGTTGTGGGATGAACAGTTGCATTATATTCAACATGCTTACAACCGAGAAAAACACTCTTCTACTCTAACTTTGCCTTTTGAGACATGTCTTGGTTATTTTACTAAATCGCCTTTGGATTTCATCTTTGAGAAAGATGTAGCTATAGATGGACATAGCGACATAGACAGAGCAAAGAAATTCATTCAGAAAATTCAATTGATTCACTAAACAGTTCAAGAACAACTAGAAAAGAGTCAAGGAAAGTATAAGGCAAGGTATGATAAGCATCGTGTTGATCATCAATTTCAAGTAGGTGATGAAGTTTGGCTTTACATGAGCAAGGAAAGGCTTCAAGGTGAAGGTAAAAATCTTAAACCAATCCGTTATGTTCCATTTAAAGTTCTGGAAAAGATTGGTAATAATGCTTTCAAGCTTGATTTGCCTTCATATATGCAAATTTATTCCGTCGTTAATGTTGAAAATTTGAGATAGTATGAGCCTCCTTTGATTGAAGATCAATGATAAACTATACAAATTCTATCAATTGAAGATTTTTCTCCAGAATTTCGTGATGCACTTCAGCAAGACACCATACTTGACAGAAGAATGAGTTCATCAAAGAGGGGAAATTTTGATTATCTTCGAGTGGGTCTCAAAGGTACAAAACCATCAAAGTCCAAATGGATTGAAGAAGGGAAGGTGAGGGAATTGTACCCTCACCTGTTGATCAATTGAAAGTGATCTTTTGGGGTCCAAAAGGCTTCCAGTGGGGAGGAGTGATTAGGTGCTCAAAGTTATGCTCAAAAATCAAAGTGTCATAATTCTTTTATTCTTAGTTTCAGATCGAAGAGCTCGTTATTATGAATCTAATGGTGTGAATGACACTCAAATCTGATCTCGTATGCAGAAGTTAAAGCAATTCAAAGTTCAAGTTTGACTTGTCTACATGGTAGGATTGGATGACATGGAAAAGCCCTTTAGCGAATGAGGAGGCGCCAAGTGGCAGTCCACCATTGGCCCCCACATATCTCAAATCACAAGTCACGGGTGGGAAGGTGTTTAAAATCGACCCTAGAACAATCAGGGTTGCGATGCAATAAGGCAATCACATATCGTAATCGCAATCGTCGAAGGGAAGACATTTCAGTTTTCGGCCCTCGACAGGTTCGGGTTACGATGCGATATCATAGATTGCAATCACACACAAGTCCTGCATATTTACGAGCATCGATAAGACTCCGCCGATTGCGATGAGCGATGAGAACCCAGATGCGCTAAGTTATGCATTCTGGTTAATAATCCCGTCAGGTCCACTGATATCACAATCGCACGATTGTCGTTTTGTTCACAAGACCATTTGCTGAGTTTTTACACCAATTATGATTTGTTATATGACCAACAAGTTATGGCCTGTCGCGCGGTGAAATTTTCGCCCAGTTAGTGGATTTCAGGCTGAATTTGATGGTTAGTGGTCAGAAAAGGGTGTTTTGTTGAGCAAATTGTGGGAGAATTGGGAGAGGTCATAACTTCTTCAGTTCTTATCCAAATTAGGTGCAAAAAGAGTCAATGCTAGCATTTTTTACTATTTTGAACTCATTGAGAGAAGTTTCAGAGGCATTTGAGCATTGGAAACACACTTTTGTTGTAATTTTGAGCATAATAGAGAGGCCCAAGCATTGGAAGCTGGACAAAGGAGACATAGCCTAGGAGGGGTAAACTACTCATCAAATCTCTGTGTTATGTGTTGTATTTTTATGTTCTTTGTTGTTATTTTGATGCTATTTATTATATGTTTTATGTTAAATTGTTTATAACATTTACATAAGAAACTCTCATGGGAATTAGTTAATTAAGAAAAAATAGTTAATCCTTAAGCACTTGATAAGCAAATGATAAGTATATTGGGTTTTATTCTGAATGGGGAATTAGCACAACATTACTAATCTGCTCCATTTCAGATCACCAAGAAAGAGCGGAAATAATTTTAAAACAAATATAAAAATTTAGAAACCATTTACTCCACCTACGAACTAAATTAAATGTCAATATTTTCTAATAATGAGAGCTAGCCTACAGGTTGTTAATAATCTTTATTATGAAATGACGTCATCGTTCAACTCGCACCTACTACTATATCAATGTTAGTTTACAAGTGGTAGCATTAAACATTCCTGCTTACATGTCGATTCATTCATTAGGCAAAAGAATGTCAAACCATTAATGTTATTATGCCAAGCACGAAAATGGGGAAAGTGTACTTCTCACAATGAAAGATTTTTTTTCGATTGTACATAACGCTAGTTTGTAATTTCGTGTCTTTTCTGTTTGTGGCATGCCCCTTCCACATTCATTATAATTACATAATTGCATTACTATCAGTTCAATAACAATAATGTTTATCAACACGTACTAAAAAACACTTAATTGAATATATTCGATAATTAGTATTTGATTCAAAAATGTAAGAAGCAAGAACATCTGCATGAAAAAAAATTGTTGACAAGAAATTTATATGCAAAACCGCAACATTTCCAATGAAATATTTTGTTAAGCTGCGAATTAAAGTTTATATTGCTTTCTCTGCACACATGTTCTCTCGCATAACACTAATTTCCCACATGCATTAAAAAGACGCTTATCACAAATGCACATACTATTCGTAAATATTCTGCAAAGAGAAAACGTTACACATTCTAATATTCGAAAAACGTAAATGGCAAGAAATAATTGTGTATACATCAAATTACTAAAACTTCAAGCACAAAATCAATATCTTATCTGGAATTGTTTCAAGACAAACAATTAAGGTATTACAGACTCATGTGCATGGATGTGCCTATGTTACTTTATGCAACGGATCGATAAGATTGCGAAATACACAAGCACTGAAGCAGTTAGAGAAAATATAATAGGCAAACATATAAACACAACAAGCTTAATAAGGAGTTCACCCAACACTCCTGGGCTACATCTCCTGGTCTAGCCTTCAGTGGTGGCCTCTCTATTATGTTTTCAAAGCAGATTTTTTACAACAGTGAGCTCAATCTGAGTCTCACACAATAGCTATAAATCAGTAGGACTGTACTTGGATTCCCCAAGTCTCTGGAGTACACAGACTCTCCTTACTAAAACTCGACCTCTATTGGTCACAGTAGTATGAGCCCAATCCGAGACTCATACACGACAGGCATATACAGAGGAGTTCGCTTGAATCTCTCAAGCCTTCTCTGGAGTACACAGACTCTCTCTGACTCTCTCTGGCTCTGCCAGGCTCGAGGTTGCCTCTTTCTTTTGCAGGTCAGCTCGGCTCCTTCTTTCTACTCTTAGCTTTCTGCGTCTAACTAACTCTTCTAACTCGCTTCCCCGCTTTCTCTGTCAATCTGTGGCTTTAAAGCCAATCGACTTTCCGACTATTCATTTCCGCTTCTCAGCTTTCTGGTTTCCCTGCCTATGTCCATTTGAATTCCTTTGTTCCGCGTCATCATCACTGTGTAATGCCTCACAGGGAGGTGGCCACCTATTTCATAACGAACTGAGTGTCAGTTCTCTTGGACATTTTCGAATGACTATTTTTACCATTAACTCTAAGAATGCCTGCGAACACGATCTTCTACCAATGCATCGTCTACGTCGGACATTAAATCTTATACAACTCTGTCTGTTTACCCCGTCAAATCTGATCATCCATCGGATTGCGTCTCTGCCATCGATCTGGAGCCTCCAGATCCTATGGTCGTCGTTCATATCGGGTAGGTAAGTAACACGACGTTTACCCGTCCGATGTGAGCGGTTTTCTCTCTCTTCCGCCGGACGCGTGTCACTCGTTGTGTGGCATCGGGCGGGACTTGGTTGAAACCACTTACCGCCTCGAATCCCTTTTGATATCCTGTCGATTTTTTGGGACCCAGCCTCTGACGGAATCAGCGCGATATCCGTTATGTTTTATAACTTTTTTGGGTCCGGGTCCCTTGGGGCTTTTCCTTCTCTGAGGGGTTTGCCCGGTGATATGCGATTAGCGACTTGTCGCTACTCGCATATCAGAAATCACCCCCGTTTCTCAAAAAGACCTCTCATCTTGCCAATTCGTGACAACGCGCGTTACCATGGGCCAACGGTCTGCGCGCTTGACCAAAGGTCCTCATTGCTCCGTGCTATTCACAAATTACAACTATTTCAAGGATATTTCCGATAAGCTCGTTCTTTGTAAGACTTTGAAACTTTTGAATGAATTTTAGAGAGTTTATGAAAACTTAGAGAGTGTTTTAGGATCCAATTCAGATCGATATCCAATTGAAATGAAGATAAGCTTCCTCTATATAATGAAAACTTTGCATACAATTATGGTTCTCAATTTACTAGGTGAAAGCTTTCATACATGTATTAAAAAATAATTGAATTTGCATTCATAATAATATTATGAATTATTTTTCGCAATTGATAAAATTTATTATTAAATAATTTTGATTTCGTCATAAAGTTAAATTAATTTAATTTATATTTATGATCTTTAGGTTTATAGTTGTTTAATGAAAGCTTTCATTTTGCGGAAGTAGCTTTGTGTGCATAATGTAAGCTTTAATATGAGCTTCACACAAGAAAAGTTCCACACAATGAAACAAGTTTCTACATCTAGCACGAGTTATTTAAATTCTTATTTTCCTTAAGAAAATAAATTGTACACGTCTATGACTAAATTATTTACAAAGGCTTATTTACCATTGACTATTGTAAAATGAAATCTCGAGTTTTTGTACAATGCTTTTGAAAATAGAACCCATAGTTTAATGTATTATTATTATTATGAGATCTTGCTTTCAAGTTGAGCAAAATAATTTAATTTTTCATAATTCCCTTATGTTTTTTAACAAATTGATAAAATGTATTATTAAACAAACATGATTTAGTCATAGTTAATGTTCCATTATGTGGAGATTTCACTCTAGGCAATAAGCTTACTTTGCACAATGAAAACTTTCATTCTAGGCGCCACATAATGAAACATTGACATTGGAAATCTCGCTTATATACATGCATTCATAAATAAAGATAACTAGGACAGAATAATTAGTCTTTGTCCTTGAGAAGCCTTCAACGGTAATCAACATAGTTACAACAACTATAATTATATTTAGATTCAAATTTTAATCACCATAATCGTGATTAAAATAAAAATTACAAATGGAATAGATAACTTACAACCAAAACTTTTGACAAGTGTTCATTTCCATTGTAAATAGAACTGGAATAGAGTAATCAGTATTTGTGCTTCACAAGCCTTGAAAAGTAACCAACACAATTACAGTAACAACAATTGTATTCAGATTCAAATGTTAATCACTATAGCTATCATTAAAATAAACATTACAAATGGAATAGATATCTCTGAACCAAAACTCATGCTAAATGATCATTTTCATTGTCATCAATTTCAGACCATTACATAGAATATAAAATCTCAAAAGCATAATCTCGCGAACTTATGTTCAATCAATTTTCTTGAAGAACGCTACAAAATCTAGAGTTATACAAGTTCACATGCAAAATATTATCTAAGAATTCTTGATATAATCAGTTTCAATATTAGGACAAAGTAAACATAAATCCATTTTAATTATCATGAATTACAGAACATTAGCTAATATATAAAATATCAAAGAAAATATTGGAAAACACATGTTCAATAAACATTTTCTGCACAACGTCATAGAATATAGACCTACACAACATCCCATGCAAAACGTTATCTCATAATTCTTTACATTATTAGTAAACAAATTGAGAAATAGAAAAGTCAGTAACTAGAATTCAAACAAGGGTTGACTATAGACTCGTGGTCCAGAAAATATTATTTGTTGCACAAAGAATTTATCAAAATACACTTGCTAACATGCGCTAAAAATTAGCAAAAAAACACTACTCTAAAAATCAGAAATTTTGGAATTAGTGAGCTAGTTAACCTACCAAATTCCTAGAACAAGTGAAAATTTTATGGGGTAATTTTTTTTAATAATTAAAATGTTTTTAGGACTCAATATAAGTGGAACCAACTCAAAATAGCTCTGTTAACATGTGTTAAAATTCAGCGGAAAATTACTAATAAAAACCAGAAATTTCAAAGCAATGAGCTAGTGAGTTGATCTAAGTACCCAAATGCCTAAGATAATCAAGTGCAAATGTTGTGGGGTAAATTTTGTTATTAATTTGGATGTTTTTAAGCTTAAATCCAAGTGAAATAAAATTTAAATAATATCATTAACTCGTGTTAAAATTTAGCATAAAATTACGACCATTTTCCTACGGGATACTTCCAAAAATTCTAGAATTGTGAACTAGTAAACCAATCCAAGTAGCTCAATGATGAATATGAATTTGCAAATTTGATATGAAGATGTGTCATACTTGTAATTATATAAATGACCTACAAAACCGCTTATTTCAATCTTTTAACCAATCTACCCTACAACAAATTAAACATGAATATTAAGTGCAGAAATAGGAAATGCAAGTGAATAAGAAGTGCAAAGAAGATAAATAAATTTTATAGCAGGTCTTTGAGGCTCTGAGGATGGCAAATCCTAAGGATACTCGGAGTCCTATGAAGGAACCAAGCCTTAAAAGGTAAAAATGACACCAAACTTTATTATTTGAATCAATCCAAGAACATCCCTGCTAGAAATGGAAGTAGAGCTGCTAAATAACAAGTTTTCTTCACAAGAAGACTAAGAAAATCATGCCCTTATAGGAAAATTCGAATTGGTACTTATAAAAAAAATCTAGGGTAGCTAGATTAGATTTTATTTCTCTTAAGATAAGATTTTATTTCTCTTAACTTGATAACTTCTTGTGATATTATTTAACTTCATCTTGTAGAATTTATAATTAGCTTCTTCTTCTCTTAATTATTATAGTGTTCTTATCATCAAATAGCTACCAAAATATGAAGATCAAAAGAACAAGTAGACACAATATATATGCTACTAGCCAGGGAAAAAAACCTCTCCTAGAGAGGAAAACCCACAAATTATTCTTCTCAACCTTATTTTAGATCTGTTTTCCTTTCGCAAAGTCAATCCAAGTCAAACTGCTTCAAAATTGTTATAACTTCACTTATGATCTCAAGTTAAGACCTACAAATTTTCAGCCTTACTACAAAAATCCTAATTCGCACGTGTGGGTAAAAAGATCAGAAAACCAGTCTTCTTCTTCCTTCACTTAGGGTGCTCCTTTCTTCTTAGAAATTCGACTTTCAAGCTTAATCCTTTGGACACCAAAATCCAGTTCCTATAGATGAATGCAATTCATACTTTGTTGCAACAAAGTGATGCCCTAATTCCTTCGCACGTGTGAGAGAATGTAGCCAAAAAATGGTCTTTAAAACTTCGATTTTTTCTTCTTCTTTTAATTCGCCTCTTTTAGTTGGATTTCTTCTAGTGATAGAACTTGCTTGATTGAGCTTGATGGATTCTTCTCAAATGAGGTTGAGTTTCTTGTATATATACACTTTATGGGAGTATGGAATGTCATCATGAAGCCGACTTCATCCTTTGTAGGTAGACTTGTTCTCTTGCAGGTTGACTTGGTCTTGGAGGGACTCTTGACACAATTTTACTTAAATAAAGTATTTTTGACTTGATAAAAATTGCCCAATAGCATCTATTACATATAAAAATGACTCTTTTAACTTTTTGACTCTATGACAAAGCCCTAGAAGCACACAATGGGTGCTTGACCTAAAATAATTTGACCTAGAGCATGAAACCCATGCTGCTAATAATAATAATAATAATAATAATAATGTCTTCTCTCTTTTTCATCAAATACATAAAATAAAGAATACATAAGATATTATGAAGACCAGACCTAGTTACACATTCCAACACTCCCTCTTAACTAGGGAGGTATTCATAAAACATAGAAGGTACATGGACATTCTCATACTAAAGAATTATCATAAGAAGAGTCAGATTGGTATGTCATCTAATAAGCTATCTTTTCAACTTATATTAGTGCATCTCATTGTATCAACTAGCATTGTCATATAGCAATGCCTTGACTAATAGCTCCATCTCTCCACTAGATTAGAGCACAATGCTGGGGAGACAATGATTTATAGAAACCTTCATCATTTTCTCTCAAGGCACATACCCCATCTGGATGTTCACAAGGTATGTCCTTTTAGTACCATTCCTCTCTTGTATTTACACATCCTCAAGGAATCTCCTCTTCGAATAATCTTGCCTATTGGACGCCCTACCTCATCCTCAAATAATATCAGTATCAGTCTCAAATGCTTACCCAATCCTCCATTATTTTGTCATAATATGAAGAAAATAATGGTGTGTCTATCTCTCCCTCTCAACTAGGGAGGATCTTACTCATTCCTTTTGATGAAAGGAATATACCCAAGCTCCCACTTAACTAGGGACTTGTTTCCAACCACAACTCTCTTCTCTTCGTGGAAATCATGGTACTCTCAACTACTTGTAGGGCTCCTCATTCTACATTATCATGTCTTGAATATACCTCAACTTCTTCATCGTCGAGCCAACTTCTTCTATAACTTCTTCATAGGGCTTCGGCCATCTTTCTCATCACTTTCCTTCAACGAAACATAGTGGTGAACTAATTATTGCTAGGCATGTCATCCTTCTTATCATCGAAAAGATACCTTCTTTTTCATCATATGGTTGTCCTTCATACTACTAACTTTTCCAAGGCATGTTCCTCTCAGAGTCATCCATCCAATTTATGTGTATTAGTTGTAGGTGAATTTCTACAACCTTCTACAGGTAGCCTTGTTCTGATCCAACTAGATGCTTTCTTTCAAAAATCAAAAAGTGAACTTTAAAGATAGAATTACCTCTTTATGATGGCCTTTCGTCATAGAATTTGCTTTTGCAACATCAACATCCTTTTCTATATGAATTTATCTCCAAAGCTTCCATTACTGAGGTTCTCCTTCTTCATCATTCTTATCAGGGTCTTCATAATTTCTTCATGGAGATGTCATAGCCAATTTCTTTTAACATCAAATGTTGATTATCCATACTATCTTTGTAGGTGTAGATGCATCTTCGTGAACTCTCCTTTGTACTGCTTCTTTCGGATCTCTATGCATAGCTCTTCTTGCATAGGAACAATTGTTATCCACCACCTCATATTCTTCATAAGGTCATATGATATGTTTATTCCATCATTATTTTATGTAGTATGCCAAATGTATGCCTTCGTCAATTCTTCATATGGAAGAGTTTGTTCTTCTTTAATCGTGCTCATGAGATAGAATATTCTAACCATTTGATCTCCAATAAAGTGATGACATGAATTTTACCTATCTATTGAAAGTTACCAAAGATATACAGAACTCTTCTTTCATGTGGTCATCTAGGCTTCCTTTAGCAGCTTCATTTTCCTTGCTTGAAGATGAAAATGCTTCAATTAAATTTTCATGATGCAATTCTATGTCACCATACCTCATCCTTCTAAACCATGGATTCCATTCTAGGTAGAATGTATACTATCTTGCTTCTTTTAAGTAGAGGTGAAGCTTTCCAACAAAAATTCTAATGGAGGATCTTTTATGATCCTTATTGTGAAAATGTTTATTTCTAGTGATGATGAGGTGTGATGATTTCTTATCTTCTTATCTTTCTAGATGACTTGTTTCATGCAAAAATTTTGAATTCTGCTATTCTTTCATGCTTCTAGTATGATTTCATCTCAATTACTCCTGTAATGCATCTTATGATAACTTTAATGCTTCCTATCATGACTATTATCTTGAAAAGAAAAGAAAAAACTCAATGTATGAGAGACCTTTAATAGTAGAGGCCTTTCACTTCTTCCTTCTTTGTTTTCTTCTCTTCCAGTTCTTCTGAACTTCTTCGATCACATGGGCTTCACTTAATTCTTTCCTTTTCTTGTTTCCCTTCTTGATTTTAGGAAAATTCCTTTTGAATTTACCATATTCATTACATTCATAGCACTTGATCTTAGACATGTCAATATTCTTTTGAAATTTCTTTTAACGCTCGAATTTTCCAAACTTTCCTTTCTTCCTTGTCATAGTTGCAAAAGCTTGTGTTTGCTCATTTGATACAATGTTGTTCTTTTATTTTAATTTGGTTTCTTCAATCTTACATAATTCCCATAGATCATTGAATGGTGTAGCTTCCTTCTTTCCATAGATGCTTACAAAGTTACCTCATTCATTTGGTAGAGCATTGAATACACAAGTGATCCTCTCTGATCAAACATTATTTCTCCTAGCTCCCATAGTTGATCTCTAATTTGAGATACCTTCGTGAGATATGAAACTGCCCCTTCCTCCTTTGATACTTTCATTTTGTATAGTTTGGTTCTTAAAGATATTATTTCTCTAGTTGTACTTACAAAGTACAACTCTACCAACTTGTCACAAATCTCTTTTGATGTCTTCAATTTTGCTACAAAGGGAATGAGAGAATCCTTGATAGATTCAATGAGGATTATTTGAGCCCTTATTTATCCTTTCATATGTTTTAATAATGCTTGATATTGATCATGAGGAAGCTTTGTGATGGAGCCCTTGACATAATCAAAAACTTCATTTTCTACAAGAATCAAATCTATTATTTTATTCCATGCAAGGTAGTTTGATGTCCCAACAAGTTTATTGTTCTCCTTGTAGAAAGTAGTCATTTGATTTGTAGATAGAGACATGAATATAAAGTACGTACTTGATAAATGAAGATGCCTTATGGAAGATTATATCTTCCACTAGATGCTTTCTTGATGATGACATCTTCTTGTGAGATTTATAAGGAGGGATGATCTTCCTTATTCAAAATGATAATGCTTCTTCTTCAAGTTGAGGAGAGATGTTCTTCCTCCTTCAAGATTGATTGAGTTATGCTTTTCAATATGAAGGAGATCACCTTCATTCCTTTGATGATGGTGAAGTGTTCTTCTTGCTTCCTTTGGATAATGATGTAGAATTTAAAGACTTCCCAAAATACTTCAAATATGTAGAGTCCTTCTTTCTTGAAGATGGAGGTAGGGTCCTTAAGGTATTATTTTCTTCTTCCAAAAGTTCTTCCTTCAAGATGATGGAGTTTGTGTGAAGTAATGACTTGTTCTCCTTGATGTTATTCCTCTTATATTTGGACCTTATGTATCCTTTTTCAGTTTTTTGATCTTCAAGTCGCCTTTCCTTGTCACCTTAGCTCTGATGCCATGTTGGGAAATCTATGGAAGCTAGATCAGATGTGATTTCTCTTAACTTGATAACTGCTTGTGATGTTATTTAACTTCAACTTGTAGAATTTATAATTAGCTTCTTCTTCTCTTGATTATTATAGTAGTCTTCTCATCAAACAACAACCAAAATATGAATATCAAAAGAACAAGTGGACACGAGATACAAGTTTCTATCTAAGGTAAAAACCTCTTCTAGAGAGGAAAACCCACAAATAATTCTTCTCTTCTTATAGAATCTTCAAATGATGAATTCCAAGAATTTTATACCCGAGACAAAGACGCCTCCAAGACCAAGTCAACCTTCTTTTAGATGAGTTTTCCTTTCAAAAAGTCAGCCCAAGTCAAAATGCTTCAAAATTGTTGTAACTTCACTTCTGATCTCAAGTTCAAACCTACAACTTTTGACTGCAAATTTTTAGCCTTATTGAAGAAACCCTAATTCAGACGTACGGGTGAAAATATGGTACAAGTGGTCTTATTATTCCTTCACTTAGGGTGATCCTTTCTTATTATAAATTCAGCTTTCAAGCTTGATCCTTTTGAAGCCAAAATTTGGTTCCTTTAGATGAATGCAATTCATACTTTTTTGCAACAATGTGATGCCCTAATTCCTTCGCACGTGTGAGAGAATGTAGCTCCTCTTTTAGTTGGCTTTATTCTAGTGATCGAACTTGCTTGATTGAGCTTAATGGATTCCTCTCAAATGAGTTCGAGTATCTTGTATATATATACAATTTTTGGGAGTATGAATTATCATCACGAGGCTGACTTCATCCTTTGTAGGTCGACTTGTTCTCTTGCAAGCTGACTTGGCCTTAGAGGGACTTTTGACATAATTTGACATAATAAATTCTTTTTGACTTGATACAAAATGCCCAATAGGATCTATCACATATAACATTGACTCTTTTGACTTTTTGACTCTATGCCAAAACCCTAAAAGCACACAATGGGTGCTTGACCTAAAACAATTTAACCTGGATCATGAAATCCATGCTAATAATAATAATAATAATAAATTTTTCTTTCTCTTTTTCATCAAATACATAAAATAAATAATACATAATATATTGTGAAGAGTAAACCTAGGTACATATTCCAACATAAAAGAGGTAGCTTTCCCCTCCAAAATCCCTCAAAAGTGGATCTAGTTCCCAACATTAGGAATCTTCATTAAATGACAGGGAGCACATTCCTAGATTTCTCAATCACTCGAGCTCCAGAATCTATTCAATAATTTCATAATACCATGTTCATTTATTATCCAATGTTGGTCCATCCTATAGAAGGGAGTAAGTCCTTGTATTATCTCATTCAGAATTTACTCAATATTCTCTCCATATTCTGCAAAAATAAATAATATTAGGCACATAATATTCAATTATCTCCAACCCTTCCTAATGAACACATTATAGCTCAAAAACATGCCTTCAAAAGCAAAGAGAGAGGTTAAATGTGTTGAAGGATCGTCATATGTGCCTTAAATTGTATCTAATTTGGAGGCCCATCATATCCCCCTAATGAAAGTGTTTCTCATCCCCTAAGCAACCTAGTCACCTAATTGTACCTCATTCATGACCCTAGTGGCCTCTCTCTTGTATATTTCTCAATAATTTCTCTTAAGAAGATTGATTGTAGGTTCTGTAAGGACAAGCACAAAATTATAGTTGTTCTTTTCATGCACTTGTTTAGTAGACTTTCAAGCACAAAAACTTAACTTTTATCTTTGCAAGTGAACTATGTTCACCTATAGGGAAAGTCACATCATATCCATTGCATTCACACCATCTCCCTTGACACCCTCATTCCATTTTCACTCATTCCTCTAAATTGACTATGCACAGAAAAATCACAGTTTTTCTAGAGACCATTATTCTTCCCTTTCCCCCATGTGCAATATGGGATTTTGAAGGTTTATAGGCTCAAAAAGGTCTTCCACTTCCTTTCCCAACCTCATACTACCCTTTCCACCATTTGGCCTCCTCTAGAACCCTCAAAATGCCTTCAGATGCAATCTTGTATCATCTTGTAGCACATCAAAGAATCTATCAGATCTTGACCAGAATTACACCTCATGCCTAATTTTTCCTCTTACCTTTATATAACATCTTCTAGGCCTTTGACACAAGCTATAATAGATCAAAGACCTCTTGGAAAACCTCTTTTCATCACTGTGGTTTGAGTTCTATTTTGATGGTGAATGGATTCTTTCCTTTTGATGCCTTCTTCTCTTTTTTGGCCTAGATGATTGCCCAAATGGCCTCTGTAGTTCTCCATTCTACTATTTATGTCACAACAAGTTGGATTAGGTCTTTCTTAGGCACTATTTCTTTGGTGTTTAGCATAGTTTGTGCCTCAACTTCTCCTTCTTCCTCCTTGAATTTTTTCTTTTGGCTTCCTCTTCTCTATCCTCTTATGCTTCTTCATTAGCTTCTTCTTCTCCTTCTTGTTTGTGGGTGCTCTACAGTTAAATCAACCTCCTCATGTTCCCTACTATAGCTTCTTCAAATTTTTCAAGGAACTTTTTGTCAATTGTTGTTTCCTGAGTAGCTTAGGGTTTCAAGGAAGAGGTGAGAGGGTTGGTGTTCTTCTTCTAGTCAAAGGGAGAAAAATTACATGCCAAATTCAAAGAAAATTAATCACGCTGCTACCTTGCTTCCCTAACATGGAAAAGAGTTTTTGAAATAAAGAAATTCAATTTTTAAGGGTTTTCTATAGGATGTTTGTGCAAGCAGAAATTAACCAAGTTATCTGACTCTTTGTGCATGGGAGTTGAGGAAAATGCGCTACTTACCCCTGCCTAGAATACTCCTCCATGGTTGTAGGGGTTTGGAGGAAAATTCACACCAATTCGAACCTTTTTTCACGGTTTGGAATGATCTTATAGCACTGTTTGTAATCTTTTTGTAGTAGTCTGCAATCCTATAGAGTTGCCTTTGATCCTTTATCACATGTTGATTGACTTTGTAGCTTCTCTATAGAGCCCTAGGGGATCCTTGGTCATTTCTAGCTCGACTCTAAATGTTTTAGTGGGCCGCTCTTACCATTTTAGGAATGAATTCTCAATACAAATGAGATTTAGGCTTGTCCCTTTATTCCTCTTGTGGTAGTGGGCTTAATGCGATGTGTGAGTTGGCCCCACCTACCACCTGCGTATTCCCCTTATAGACTCATTGACCCACTCCTCGAAATCATCACAAGTCTTTACTTTATATTTTTTCCATGTGCAATGAGAGAAAGATAACTTAAGTTCATTATTCTAAGGTGGTCGAGACTCATGGCCACCTTCAGCCTATAAAACCTCCTGTCTTGTGCATTGAAAACAATTTTTTAACCATAATATGCTCAAGAGGAGAGGTGAATAACAATGCATACATGTGCCTACCTAATGGTCTCTGGGTGCCTTGATGTCTGCATGCTACTTCAAAAATGATGGTTGATCTACTGATTGTTTGATGTGTTATTTTCCATGCTAGTTTCTTCATGCTCTGGTCCTTCTTTTGAATGAAATATTTTTGTAGATATTTTCTAAGAGGTCCCTGACTAAGCAGAGTTTGTTGATTTAGGTCCTTCAAATGGTGGATCGATTTGTTGTTGTTGGAGATGAACAGTGACCCTGTAGAATCTCCTCAAGAGGTGTGTGGCTACTCAATATCACAAATATTGTCTTTCAATGCTTTAGGATGGCTAAGTTTTTATTTTGGTGCTATCAAGTGCCTCCAACTGTGGTTTTATAGGGTTTGTGTAGGCTGCTATGGGATTGGATTCTTTCCTATAGTAGTCACACAGGCCCCTCTAAGACCACAATATTCATTATGAAACGCATTCAACAACTTTGATAATTCATAGAGACTAGAAAATTTGGTGGTGGTGAAAATTATTGAAGGAGTTAAAATGGGTTTTTTTCATGGATAAAGATGAATTTTTAGATGGAGAAGTGACTAAATAGTGTGGAGGATTGATGATGGAGGTGTGGTATACTTTTTTTTTATTCCCCTAAGGAAAACATAATATTTGACCTCTTTCTTTATGTTGATCACAATCTTGTAGCAAATCTAGATAATATTGTAGCACTTCAGAATAATCTTGTAGCATACTTGTTTTATCCATATCTCTGAAATGGTAGATCGGATTCACCTTATTTTTTTTAGCATGTTTCCATCATCTTGATGCATGTCCCCATAAAATATCTTGGCTAATGGATGCACAAATATCAAGAAAAATGGAAAATGGTTGTAGGTGATGGCGGTCAATTTCTCGAAAAGTATGCACTAGAATTTGATAGAATTTTTTAAGCTCATCACCACCATCCTTATTCATCTCCCCATGAAACATATTAACCAATGGATGCACGATTTCGAGATATCATCAAAATAATTTATGCACTGTGTTTTTTAAAAACCACTCAAGACGGTACTAGTTTCACTTCCGTTACCTTGTGACTTAAATAACAGCCTAATAAAATGAAGCGCTAACTAAAATTCACTAGAACTTTTTGTTTTAGTCAGTTACACCAACAAGATTATGATTTTAGGGCCTTGGATTAGGCGAGTGGAGAGTTAACTCTCTAAGGCCATATAAACGTCAAACGTAGGAGTCTGAATAACGAGAGAAAATCCAATAGCGTTAGGAAGACCAAGAAAGCTCCGGATCTGGGAGTTAAGCACGAGGGTCTGTGAAGACAGGGAAGAGAGATACCCCCTCTCCTGCTTGTCTGAACTTACCTCACGACTGTTCCGCCTAGCTTCTGCGACGAGTTGGTATCCATAGTTGCTGCTCCTAGGGAACTACACAGTTGGCTGCGGAGGGGAGTCCCGTGGCACCTGAGGTTGACGTTGCATCACTCTCAACAGTACTACTGGAGGGCACCCTTGCGAAGCTTGGGGGCTTGCACCGACGCAGGCTGTTGTTAGGAGGTCAGCGTAACTTCCTCTGATACCTTCGCTGATAGGACTGGGCCCTCATCATCCCAGACTATCTTTGGAAGGCCCCTTATTTCACTTTCTCGTATTTTGGTGTCCGGTCTTAATCACTCGGAGCGGAAATACTTGGAAGTTGTTTGACTGGCTGTATCTTTAGGGACTTTATAGTGTGTGCTCTGTGCTCCTAGTTGGCCTAGCTTTCAATTTTTTGAGTCTTTAGTTAGATCATAACAAAAAATTCAAAGTGGTTGACCGATCTCCTAGACGGTCTCGAAGACTTCGTGGTCTTTCGCCACCAAGTTTAGAGCCTTCTCCTAGAAGGCACAGAGGCAATACTACCGGTGGGTTCCGTCCCACGTCGGTTGACGCATCGGGGATTGATCCTCCTCTCGGGGGCATTAGCGGCCAAGAAAGGCCTAGCACTTTTGAACAAGAGAGGGACACTCCAGTCCTTTCTCGAGTTCTCTTTCAAGCAGAGAATAAAATAGAGGTAGAAGAACTTTCAGAGTCGTTAGCGGCTCCAAATTCTCCACTACCATCTAGTCATCCAGACGTACTGCAATATGTTGGGACTCCGACGCATAGACCTTCAAGTCCAGGTTACGCTACGCACTTACCATCGATGACCACTACTGGAAGCATAGCTTCTACAAGTGCTATGACTATGCAAACCCCAATATCGGTGCAAGGGGGAGGAACCATTTCCATCTCCTCTGCTTCCTTGTTTGGATCTTTTGCTAGCACATCTTTAGTTGGGTCTACCTCCATTCCGTCCACGAGTGGAAATGCCCAAACCAATGCTTTTGGTACTGGATTCTTCCCATTTGGCACCCACTCACAAGGTATTCCATCGGTTCCGTTTAATGCCGCTACGTCCATGATGGGCGGATCGGCTTCATTCCAGGGTTTTCCTTTCGGAAGTGGTCATATACCACATTCCAACCTGACGGTAGGATCCATGCCTTTTTCTTCTATAGGAAAAGCAACAATCCTTTCCAAGGTTGGAATAACCCTGGGGTTAGTAGCGCGGGAACTGGGAATCCGTTTATCGGCCAACAAGGGAATAGGCCGTACTCCACGGTTAGTTCGTTTCAAAGTATTCCTCCCCTTGCTTCGGCTTGGAATCCGTATCAGGGGTTATCAACTCCTTACAATCCTTTAGGAGGAAACTTTGTTGGTTATGGAGGCTATATGGCCGGAGTTGGTCAAACTCCGAATTTTGGTGGACCACAAGGCTTGCCTTTTGGTTCAGCCGGTTCTACTAGTTACTTCGGGCAGCCTGGTGCCTCCCAAATTCTAGGACAATATTTTCAGAGCTTTGGGAGTTCTGCCCAATCTGGGTGGAATCCCCAAGGTCCTCCTAGGCTTCCGTTTCTGGCAACGTTGAACTTGCCAGATCTCACTAAGTTAACAAATGACCCAATCAAGTACAATTCAGCCTGGCCTCCGGTCCCAACCAAACTCCCTTCGAACATTCCAAAATTCGAAGGGAAGAGTGGTGAAGACCTAGGCGACCATGTAACCACATTCCATTTGTGGTGCTCATCTAACTCCCTTATCGATGACTCGATTAGGTTGAGACTCTTTCAGCGCACCTTGACTGGTAATGCGACCAAATGGTATATAGAGTTGCCAGGGGGCAGCTTTACATCGTTCGCTGACTTGGCCAACATTTTCTTAAATCATTTCTAGTTGCCTGTCCGCTATGACGTCGGAACTGAACTACTGGCCACCTTTCGTCAGGATAAGGCAACCCACATTTCTGACCATATTCAGGAATGGAGACGGAGAAAGAGGCTCATTAAAGCTGAAATCCCTCCCGAGTACCGTCTCGAGTGGTTTTTAAAAAACAAGCTCGAGTTAGGTGGGATACATCTACATGATCAAGCTCTGTAAAAGGGTTGTAATCTTCTCCTACATTTATTAATACAAAAAGATTTGTTTTCTTATACTTATGTCTATTTGATGCATACATATTTCAATGCCTTCTTGACTCATTGATAGAGATATTAGTTTATGTTATTTATATCTTGTAGTTCTCTTTCTTGTTATAGCTTTTTTGCAAGTTCCACTTATAGCATTTGCAACTAGAGTTGGATCTTACAAGCCAAGATAAGAGGAGGAATTGCATTGGACTCAAGGTAGGTATTTCCTCCATGTTATAATTTCTCTAAGCAAAGCTCAAGTCTTTTGCTTATGTTGTTTCTAGATCAACCCACTAGATCTAGGGATTTCACTTGTGTTCACAGAAGATAATTCTTTGTCAAAAACCTTTGCATTATTTTTCCATTCCTCCCTTGCTTCAGTTATCCAATCATGTTGGATAATAGAAATGGCACAGAGAAATGCTTCCACGTCCTCATCCCTTCTTGAGAGTGCATCTACAATAACATTGTGATTCCATTTTTGTAGATGATTTCAAAGTCATAACCCAACAACTTTGTGACCCATTTTTACTATTCTTTTGAAGATAATATTTGTTCCAAGAATTATTTAATACTATCATGATCTGTTTTTACCATGAAGTTTATTCCCATTAGGTAAGGGCATCATTTGTTCAGTGCATGTAGGATTGCCAACATTTCCTTCTCATAAATAGGTTTTTGTAAATACTTTTCCTTGATTGGAGGAATTTCAAAAGCAATGTCTCTTCCTTCTTGCATTAAAACAACACCAATCTCATTTCCTGAGGCATCGCATTCCACAATAAATGTTTTTGTGAAGTCTGGTGTAGCTAATATAGCAGCTGAACACATTTCCAATTTAAGATGTTCAAAGGCCTTAGTTGCTTCCGGAGTCCAAAAAAATGCATCTTTCTTCAGTAGTGTTGTTAGAAGTGATGCTATCTTCCCATAATTCTTAGCAAACTTGAAATAATACCCTATCAACTCGAGAAATCCTTGAATATGCCCTAATTTTGTGGGGATTTTCCATTCCTTGATGGATTTAATTTTGTTAGGGCTTGCCTTAACACCCTCATGAAATACAATATGACCCCAAAATTCCACTTTTTGTACCCCAAAGAAACATTTGGAGAGATTGGCATACAATTGTTTCTCCTCCAGTAGTTTGAGCACCCTATGAACACGTTGAACATGGTCTTTCCTAGACTTGATATAAATTAGTATATCATCAAAAAATACTAACACAAATTTTCTAAGGAAGTGTTTGAAAGTGGAATTCATCAAACCTTCAAATGTGGAAGGTGGATTAGTAAGGCCAAAAGGCATGACCAAAAATTCATAATGACCTTCATGAGTTCTAAATGTTGTTTTCATAATGTCTTTTGTCTTCATTCTAATTTGATGATATCTTGAACAAAGATCCATATTGGTGAAGTAAATTGCTCCATGTTGCTCATCCAACAATTCATTAATGACAGGAATGGGAAAATTATATTTCATAGTGAGTTTCTTGATCTCTTTATAATTCGGACACATATGCCATGATCTATCCTTCTTGTGTACCAATACTACTAGAGAAGAAAAAGAAATTTGGCTAGGTTGAATTATACCTGCCTCTAGCATTTATGGAACCATAAATTCAATTTCACTTCCTGGAATCAAGTGAATAGAATGATCATGATCATGAATAGGTGGGAGACCTTTGGGGGTCTCAATTACCTTGGAATGATTTTCAAGGACTCTTTTGAGATTTGGAGAAATGGATGACTTAGATGTTTAAACATCTAGCAAACATAATTGTGCAATTAACCCTTGTTGTTACTTATTCAAAATATTTTTCATGTCATTAGATCTTATTATCTTCCTAGGTTTTGTTGTGATACCCCTTAATTCAATTTCCTTTCCTTCTGAGAAAAAAATCAAGAAAAGTTCTTAAAAATTAAAAGCTATCATCCCCAAATATTGTAACCATCGGACTCCTAATATAATATATGCACCACTCATTGGAATGGAAACAATTGGACTATTCAATACATATTCCCCCATGGTTAGATTGATATTATGGCAGTTCCCTAAGCAATTTATAGTTCCTCTATTTAAAACCATCAGTTGACACTCTGGTGATGGATATAGAAAGCAATTCAAATCCTTGGTCATCTTACAATGAATAAAATTATGAGTATTATATGAATCAATCAACACTATTACCTTTTTCTTCTTGATATATCCTTTTATCTTGAGAGTTTGAGGAGTAGTAATTCCCACCAACGCATTACAATATATGGTCGGATTCATTTCTTCTTTTTCATCCCCTAGGGTTAGTTCCCAATGTATATCTTCTTCTTTTGATGTTTCTTGATCTTTTTCTTCCTCATGATCTTCACAATATATGTAAAATAATTTCTTCTCAACACGCTTATGACCTTTAGTGTATTTGCTATCATAATTGTAACACAACCCATTTGCTATTTTTTCCTCTAGTTGTTGTGGTGTCAACTTGATAGGTTGTGGGAAGCTAGGAGTGGCAATACTTCCATATTTATAGTTGTGAGTGCTAGACCTCCTTATTTCCATAATTTTCTTTCAACTTTTCTTTCCATCCTTAATGCATTCTCCAATGACTTAGGTTCCCAAAGACAAACCTCATGTTGGATGTTATCCTTTAATGTCCCTAAGAAGACATCAATCAGATGATACTATCAAATATAATTTACTTTGACATTCAACCTTTGGAATTCCTCAATGTTCTCCCAAATGAACCCTTTTGTTTGATATTTATCATTTGGCTGAAGAAGGTATTTCTTTTTGTATCCTCATAATGTGCTATCAATTCCTTCGTAAAAATTGTCCAAGTGACTAGTGATTTACGAGAACAAAATCATTGATACCATACAAATTGATTGGGTTCTAAATATAAAGATGCAATGCGTACCTTTTGTGTGTGTTTGCACATCATGCAGATCAAAGAACTTCTCCATCTATATTATCCATGTTACTGGAGCCTTGCCATCAAACTTCCTCATATCGATCTTTGGAATGTCGTTGGTCTTAAACCCAAAGTTAGAGTCTCTAAAATAATGATTCACATTCCTTCTGTTCTCATCATGAGTTTCATGGAACACCTTGTCACCATTAGGAAGCATTTCTTGTAGAAATTTTTTCAAACCTCCCATTTCATACTTTTAAACCATCCTTCAAACCTGTTAGCGCTTGAAATTTCACCTCAGGCTGAGAAAGGTAAACCTCAAGGCTACATCAAACCATTCAGCCTCGTAGCTAGCCCTACGGGGCAGGAGAAGGCTCTCTCCGGTCAATCTCGGTAAATCTTCAATGGGATGAGATGACCAACAAGGTAACACTGATATTAGGCTAGTAAACTGATTTAAAAGGTTGATTTGGGGTTTTTTTGGTTTTTGGTGGCAAATTGAGGAATTGCAATTTTGGATGCGGGGATTGGACACAGTTTCTGTAGGGGGTTCCTTGGGGCAAGGTAGGAAATAGTATTGATGCCTTAAAGTGAGATGGATGATCAGGAATGAAAGATGAGGAGCTAAAGAGAGCAAACAATGACTTTGAATTCCCTTTAGACAGTAGAAAACATTGAAATTAAACAAATTTAAAAGCAGAGCATGGCTAGCATGAATTCATACTTTAACACTTCATTTGTTTAATGTGCAGCAGTAAAGAAAGGAAATGAATCACATAACAAAGCTTACAAGAACATTGAGAAACACACCATCAACACATGAGTCCACAAGAATTCCAAAGATGACTGCAAAACCCTGGTCTTCCTTAGCCAAAAATTGCAGAGATACAGTGAAAATATACAATGATAGCTTCTCCCTCAAGAGTCCAACCATGAAAATGAGCAAGAAAGTACATAATATAGATGATCTAACCTCTTTCCCTGCCTCCATGGGTCGAGCTCACTATCCTAGGAGCTGTTTGAACCACTTCTAAACTAAGCACTACAAAATAGGCAGTCAAAACAACTTGCCTCTATAAACTTGGAAACCAGTTCATACATTCAATTTTTACCCTTTACATAAATGAATTTTCTAGAAGTGTTAAACAAGAGTAAAAGTATCTAAAAAGTGTCACAATTACATCCAAGAGGACCATCATTAACCTCAAAGAGTCAAAAAGAGTCAAATCTGCGTTTTCTGGGCTGAACAAGTCAATTCTGGCAAAATCTGCTCAACGGGTCGCGCCCCCCTGCTCAACGGGTCGCGCACATTGGG
Source organism: Pinus tabuliformis (assembly GCA_031772625.1). NCBI lineage: Eukaryota > Viridiplantae > Streptophyta > Pinopsida > Pinales > Pinaceae > Pinus > Pinus tabuliformis. The sequence continues at coordinate 1,180,760,784 of CM062816.1, forward strand.
AGCTCTGTTTGAGGCACTTGCATGTGTCAGAATTGGGTGCAGGATAGCTCGTTGGAAAGGTATGTGAGTCTACTTTCCAACCCAACAAGAATTTTTGAATTTGGAGGTAATTTTCCCTGTCAAAACTTAATTCTCCCAAGACGGGTTTCTGCAACTCAAAAAAGGGGCAGAAAGTCAAATTTTGCATGTATTTTGACCTTCTGGAGGCCCAAAACCCCATAAAAACTCAAGTCCATCCATAGGCATATGTAACTTTGCATAAAAAATCTAGAAATGCTGAGTTTTTGCAAAAAGGAGCTGTCATGACAAAGGGTCTCACCGGGGTGAGACCCGTTGAGGAGCCAAAACCTGTAAATTTCCAAAAAATGCCAAAATTACCCAAAATTCTCAAAAATTTTTGGGATTTAAGCTGTGGCTAGGCTAATGAGTGCCATGATCCTTGAGTGAAGCCTCAGCCAAGATACGGAGGGGATTTGGCTTCTTTCTCTGTTTTTGAGCCTCGGTCAACCTCCTTTGAAAAACTTTCATTTTGGCTTTGCATACATGCATCCTTGCCCAATAATGATTTTTCATATTTCTCAGCAGCTTTTTCTCTTGGTTGGCCTTAGCCAACAGCCTCTCTAAGTATGCATTCACCTGAATGAGCATTGACTCTCGGTCAGCAGGCAATGGATCACCGGGTCTTCTTCAGTTCAAGATTCGGTCACTACAAATCCTCCATAACTCATCAAGTGCTTTCTCCTCCTCTAACTATTTGTTCCAGCTGCTCCAAGTAAGTGATATTCCATTGGGCACCCTCAAGTCTCTTCTGCAAAGCATCATTTTCAGCCCTGAGATGTGAATGATCTCCTTTGCCTCTCGGCTAGGAGAACTGGCCTCAAGATCAATGACCTCGGTGTCTGGGACTCCTGATGGACCCTCATGAATCATGGGTTGTTTGCCCCTCTGTGCTGATGAAGAGAGCGAGGCCCCTTCCACCTGATGTGGAGATAACACTCGCTGAGCTGATGATGAAGGCGAGACCCCTTCCACCTGTTGTGGAGATAGTACTTGCCTAGCTGCTGCAAATAAGGCCCTTGGGCCTTTCTGAGAGGTGACCAGAGGTGTGGAGCTGACATGTCGGGTGACCGAAATATCAGGCTGCTGAGATGGTCCTCCCTCCTCATGAATGACCCCCTCATGATGTGGCTGAGGTGGCACTGTGAAAAACTCACGAGAGATAAACTCCTCCCATGAGATACCCTGCTGTGTCAACTGATGCAAGACTATGAGCTGAATCAAACCATAATGACATAAGCTCCTGTACTGCTGGGCCGGGTCTTCTTCTGCAACATGGGCACCATCCTCTGAATGTTATGAAAGAAGAAGACCGGGATGTTCATCATCCTCACTCGGGTGAAATGCATCAAAAGGCGAATGTGATATGAGTACACCTGTGAAAATCTGCCCTCACAGGTAAAATAGTGCATAATAAGCCTCATGATGGGAGCATACTCGCTCCGGAGAAATCTGAATGAAAAACACCCGCCAAATGTCTCATGAATGGTGGCTGGACATAAGGCTCAAAGTGAACAAAATCTAGCAACCTGCGCTTAGGCCACACCTCACCAACATTTGGTATCCCTGTAGCATGTGAGATCACCTGGGTGTCAATGTAAAATCTACCCCTGCTAGATTGACATGTCCATCATGCAAATGTAAAACAAAGAGGCGGGCCAACTCTCTGTGATGTTGAATCTGGGAGATCCTCTCACAAAACTGATAACAAGACATGTACTGAAAACAAGTCACTGCCATGGGACAAGCCTGTAATTCTGCCAAAGAGGTGGGCTCCTCTCGCTTATGATGTCCACCCTTACCACCCCTACGAGGCCTCCTCTATACCTCAACCTCTGTAGATGATGAATGGTCATCACTTTGCTCATAAGTTTCGGTTTCTGACATGGTTTAGGAGCAAAGTGGACAAACTGAACTGCTGTCTCTGCCTGCAAAAAGTTGAAATCTATGTTGTTTCAAGGGGAAAAAGACATGAGGGAAATGTTAGGGGAGGGATTCTTTAACAAGGAATGGGAATATATAAACATAACAGGGAATTTTTAAGGGAAATGTTGCAAATCATTATGCATACAGGAATACATATTTATAATTGGGAAATCATTTGCAAAGATCATTGTATATGGGAAAAAACATGTATGAAAGTGAACATGGGAATCTGCTTACATGCATTAATAGGGGAAATAGGGAAACCATACACACAACATGCTGACATATTTACCAACATTCTTGTTTTATTTACACATGCATATGGTGGGGGAAACTAGGGTTTTGAATTTTGTTTTTTGATGCTTTGGGAGAGGGGTAGGGTTTTCATTTTTTAATGATTAGGGATGGGGAAAGATTTGCATTTCATTTGTAAAATAATATGGGAAAGAGATGAACATATAAGTGTGAGTGAAAGGGAAAGGAGGGAAACAAACCAAAGGGAAAAATAACTTGAAACAACATAAAGCCTAGCACCATTTTCTCATTAACATTGCAGCCATATAAAGGAGTTCCACTTGCAAAATTTTAATCATTTTAACATGTTCATGACACCCACCATCATAACTAGCAATTAATCCATGTTTAGAGCACCTACCTCGAGCAAATTGATAGCTTGGAAGGAGTTTGAGGTAAGTTGTTTGAAGTTTGCAGCAAGTCGGTTCAACGGGTCGCGCACCACCTTCAACGGGTCGCGCCCGTTGTTTTTCTGAACGGTGGGAGACCCTCTGACGGGTCGCGCGCACCCAACAGGTCGCGCACCTGGCTCAACGGGTCGCGCACCTCTCTGCTGCCCGAAACTGCTCTGCCTTCGCTCCTTTCTCACAATCGCTCTCTCAAACCTCTCTTGCAAGCGTTAGGATGCACAATGAGAGTTAAAGGAGGGAATTTAGGCTTTTATAAGTTTCATTTGAAAAAATTTCATTCATAAACCCACTTTCTAATGTTTTCCTTTTGACACTTTATAACACTGATTTTTGGTTTCTTTTATCCTGAATTTGACTCATTGAGTGCTTTGACTTGATTCTTTTTGCAGGTAGATCATCTGAGGGACCTTGGCAAGGGACCAGGGTTGCATTTTGTCCTCTGAAGACTTTTGAAATTTCATCACTTATTTACAAAAACTGAGAAAATGACCTTGGCTTTAAAAACAGAGTTTTTAAATCCAAGGTGAAAGTTCACTGTACAAGATAAAAATATCGGAGAAACATGTTTACAATCCTCCCTCTGGCTTGCTGAGTACTCATGGATTTCCAAAGACATGACCTTGCAGAGATAAATGACCAAAACCCTAGACCTAGGACTTTGACCTCCAAATCAAGACAAGCTTGAAAAACTTAATGACCTGATCCAGCAAAGCCAAGGGGTATAAATAGACCAGCTCCTCCATCAGGGTTATGGCATGCCTAACGGATGCAAAATTTGACACTGATGAGACACCTACTAATGCAAATGCAAAAAGCTTTGATCACTGATGGAGGGCTTTCAAGACCGACACTAACAAAACCTTCTATGTCCCTTTTTAATTTTTCTTTTAAACCATCCATCTTAACATTCATCATTATCCTTATTTTGGCTTAATAGGTGTATCCATTTTTTTTGTTTCAAGGAAAAATATTGGTATCTATGCTTCAATATGCCCTTTGAATCACTTCAAACTGATTTTTCAAACAAAAGTTATACAAAAAAAAAAAAAAAAACACATTTCTTTTCTTTATTTTAGGAACTCGATATTGAAACTATTGTATCTCTATAATTTCTACCTCCCAAGGTCTAAAACTTCATCCTAATATATATTTATAGGTCCTATTTATAACCCCACAAGTTATAACAATATTAGATTCTTAAAGATAATGATATACCAAATCTCCCACAATGGCCTGATTATGGACCGTTTAGTATAGCAAACTTGTACAGACTGCCATGTGTCAATTTTTGACCTTTGGATCTGAAATTTCTCCTAAAGAAACTAAAGTCCATGAAATTTGAGGAACATTTTATAGAATTAAAATATGATGCTCAAAGAGAAATTTATGATGATTTTCCCTATATCACTTGTTTGAGACTGAATTCTGGAGCATGCACAAACCCTAACGTTTGTTTTACCATATCTCAGAAAATATATTGAAACAATATTGGAAATTTCTACACAAAGTTCATCAATATTTTTGCTCTGCGTGGTAGAAATTTCAGCTTCTGAAGCCTCGTAGAAAAAAATGTTATAGCAAAAATTCCAAGATGGCTTGTTTGAAGCAATGAAACCATAAGATCTAAAGCTCTGATATCAAATGTTATATAACTAGATCACAAAACAGAAGAAAATATAGATTAACAACTTCAAAGTAAGCCTCTTCAAGGGGGACACCTCCTTTTACATCACGTAAATGAAAAATTCTTAGATGCTTCAAATGACAAGGCCTCCTTGGTATATATAGGATTTAGAGGGGTCGCAATATAATGAGGGCCCACATAACAATAATAATGTAGGGGTGAAAAAATAACAATGGTGGGTTTCTATGGGGCATAATAATAATAATAATAAGGGGGCTACACTAGTATTATATGGACCTAACACATTTTTTTCCGAAATAAATGTTCGAACAAGCTCCTTGTCATCCCTGCTAGCTGATAGCTAATCGTAATCATCTTTGCACTTTTAGTATCTTTTCGCTTTCTTTGACTTGAAGATGAAGTCAGGCCAGTACTGGACGTGCAAGTTTAAAATTGTACAGGTTTCCACCTCTTTGCTTGTACTTTATTTCAATACTAATGCTCGCTTTTTCAGCAATTTATCTAGTACTCATTGTTGGTTCTTGATT